>VMDO01006905.1:0-95851 GCA_007922755.1 Pedetes capensis
AGCCAAGCAAAGTAAAATCTTGGACAACCTCAATCTTTTCTCCATTTAATGTGAAGTTGCGTGCTGACCCATTCGTAAGGATTTTTGTTTTGTTGATGTTTAGTCGTAACCCATATTGAAGGCTATGATCTTTGATCTTCATCAGTAAATGTTTTAAATCCTCTTCATTTTCAGCAAGCAAAGTGGTGTCATCTGCATAGCGCAGGTTGTTAATGAGTCTTCCTCCAATCTTGATGCCACGTTCTTCCTCATAAAGTCCAGCTTCTCGGACTATTTGCTCAGCATATAAATTGAAGAGATAGGGTGAAAGTATACAGCCCTGATGCACACCTTTCTCAACTTTAAACCACTCAGTGTTTCCTTGTTCTATTCGAACAACTGCCTCCTGGTTCATGTACAGATTTCTCATGAGCACAATTAGATATTCTGGTATTCCCTTTTTCCGAAGTGTTATACTCAAAATATAACATAGGTCTTAAAATTTTTAATTATATGCTCATCTTTGTATGTAAAAGAATAGTAGATACTGAAGTAAATCATCTTTGCTTTCAGAAAATGATCAGCCTTATCCTCCTTCTCTCAGGTTGATAATGTGAGGCTGAGTCAATCTAATCTGTGGTTGAACTGGATGTGCGACTTGTGGCAGCTTTGCTTAGATCCAGTCCACTCTGCTTTCAAATGTTCTGAGGACACACTCAGGACTTTCTCTGTGGCTGGGCTTAGTGGTGACAGATTCTGGGAATTTTTGTGCTTTATAGCTTAGCCACCGCTTTCTGAACTGTGGGAATGCTTTTTCTGTTTTAAAAGTTGGCTGCCAACTTTTGGATCACTAGGAGTTCTCTGTTTTCTAGTCCTGCCTTCTGGTTTTATGCATCCAGAAAAATATCTACTTTCCCGGTTGCTCTGCCTACAGCCTTTGTTGGACAGCAGCAGTACATTTGGTGAAGGCTTAGAACAGTGTTTGCCACCTTTCCCCCCCTTTTATTTGTAAATGTTGTTGGAGTACAGAGTAATATAGCATTCACTTTTTCCATTATGCAATGATCACATCACTATTGGTTACACTTTTATCAACATATAAGGTTTATGGAAACTTTTGAATAATATGTAGTAAAACTCATGCATATATGGGTTCTATTCCCCTATTTTTCCCATGTACTCATGAAGTTGCATTGTTTACATTGAGATTATTTTCTCCCCCTTTACCCCTTTACATTGTTTCTCCTCCCCATCTCACCTTCTGCAGTCTTTGCTTCCCTTTGCTAGTTCTCTCCCTCTTTCTTTCTACTCTTTATATTATCCTTTCTTCACTAAGTTTAACTGTGCATTTTTATATATCAAGTTATGTATAGGTTTTTTTCTTCCTTTAAGTAAGATTCAGTTCCCACATATGAGTGAGAACATATGGCATTTCTATTTTGAGCTTGTTTTCATTCACTCAAGATGATATTCCCCAGTTCCATCCATTTTGATGCTAATGACACTAAGTTTTTAAGTTGCTGAGTAATATTCTATTGTGTATATATACCATAATATTTTTATCTATTCTTTTGTTGATGGGTTCTTTGGTTGGTTCCATATCCTTGCTATTGTGAAGAATGCAGCATTGAATATAGAGATGCAGGTGTCTCTGTGTTATGATGACTCATCTCCCTTTGGGTATATTCCCAGTAATGGTATAGCTGGGTCGTATGGCAGTTCTATATTTTGTTTTCTGCGGTATCTCCATATTGCTTTCCAAAATGGTTGTATCAATTTAAAGTCTCACCAAGAGTGAAAGAAGGTTCCTTTTTCTCCACATCCTTGCCAGCATTTGTTCTTATTTGTTTTGTTGAAATTGGTCATTCTTACTGGAGTTACGTAGAATTTCAGAGTTGTTTTGATTTGCATTTTCCTATTGGCTAGGTATATTGAACATTTTTTCATATGTTTCTTAGCCTTATGAACTTCTTCTTTTGAGGTCTGTCTATTCATTTCCTTTTCCCACTTATGTATGGGTTATTTGTTGTCTTGGGATTTGCTTTCTTGAGTTCTTTGTAAATTCCAGAAATTGGTCCTCTGTCTGATGTACAGGATGTGAAGATTTTCTCCTATTCAGTGAGCTCTTCCTTAACTCTGTTGATTGTTTCCTTTGCCGTACAGAAGCCTTTTCATTTCAGATAATCTCATTTGTCAATTCTTGGTACAATTTCCTCAGCATTTGGAGTCTTGTTAGGGAAATGCTTTTCTATGCCTGTGTGTTGGAGGATGTTTTCTCTCTTTTATTCTAGTAGTTTTAAGGTTGCTGGTATTACATTGAGGTCTTTTATCCATTTTGAATTGACTCTCATGCAAATTGAGAGGTATGGCTGTGTTTTCACTTTTCTGTGGATGTATATCTGATTTTCCCAGCACCATTTGTTGAAGAGGATATATTTTCTCCATCTTGCATCCTTAGCCCCTTTGTCAAAGATTAGCAGACTGAAGTTGCATGGGTGTATCTCTGGGTCTTTAATTCTGTTCCGGTGGTCTTCAAGATTATATTTTGTGTCAATACCAAGCTATTTTCACTACTATAGCCCTGTAGTAGAATTTTAAGTCAGGAATTGTGATCCCACTTGCATTGGTTTTTGCAGCTTAAGATTGTTTTGGCTATACATGATCTTTTGTGTTTCCATATGAATTTTTGGATTATTTTTTCTATTTCTGCAAAATCTGTCATTGGGATTTTAATGGGTATTGCATTAAATTTGTAAATTACTTTTGGTAGTATAGCCATTTTTATAATATTGATTCCCCTAGTCTATGAGTAGGGGAGGTTCTCAATCTTCTGTTATCCTCTGCAATTTCTTCCTTTAATGTTTTGAAGTTTTCCTTATAGAGATCTTTAGGGCCTTTAGATTGATTGATTCCTAAGCATTTAAGTTTTTGGTGGGCTATCAGGAAAAGGACTGTTGCCTGAATTTCCTTCTCTTCCTGCTCACAGTTGGTATAAAGGAAGGCAACTGATTTTTGAGTGTTAATTTTGTATTCTGCTAATTTCCTGAAGGAATTAGTTAGATCTAAGAGTTTTCTAGAGGAGATTTTGGGGTTCTTTGGGTAAAGGATCATGTCATCTGCAAATAAAAATAATTTGACCTCTTGATTGCCTATCTGTATCCTTTTGATTTCTTTCTCTTGTCTGATTTTTCTGGCAAGGACATCAGTCACAACTGAATAAGATAGGAAAGAGTGGACATCCTCTTCTTATTCCTGATCTTAGAGGAAGCAGTTTCAATTTTTCTCCATTTAACATGATATTGGCTATAGGTCTGGTTTGCCATCTTTTTTATATGTACAATGGATCTCTCTAATGTTTCCTGTTGTGCTCTGGGCCTTTCTGTGTTACTCCATGCACTCGGAGAAGGCCCTTGAGGAAGTTTTGGCAAATGGGTACAGACTCATCTCATTTATTGAAGACCTTCATGGATTAAATTCCATGGTGCTGGCCCATGTTTGGTGGTCTTACTCCATTTTCTGTTGTTATAAGTGAATACCACATACTGAGAAATTTATAAAGAGCAGAGCTTTGTTTAGCTCATGGTTTTAGAGGCTATGAAGTCCAAGCGGGGTGGTGGCATCTTTAGAGGGCCTTCTTATTGCATCATAAAATAGTGGAGGATATCATATGATGAGACAGAGAACTTACTTTTATAACAAAGCCAATCCAAAGATAATTCATTAATCTGTTAGTCCATGAATGGACTCAGTTACCTCCAAAAGATCCCACTTCTTAATATTGCTGTACTGGAGACCATATTTCCAACATGTCCAAACCACAGCAATGACCTTTTGAAGTTCATAGCAAGTTCAGCTCATTTCTCCTTATCTCTATCTACTGACAATTCCTTCCCTCTCATTGCTCCACAAGAGTGGAGTCAGCTCTCATGTCTTCTCTCTGATGAAAAGCTTGCTATTTTATGGAATATCATTTAGGGTTTTATATTTTTCATCTTTATTAGATTTTTTTAAATAATATGGCTTTGTGGCTTATCTTGACTGTTCTTATTTGGTGTGAGCATGATACTCTCCTTGCAACTTTCTATACTCTAGCCAGAGTAGTCTTGCCAATGAGTCTTATGTGTAAGGATCTCTAATGGGAATCGCCTGGATATCCATGAACTTCTCAGCCTGCTGGATTTACATAGCCCTTTACCACTAAATTAAATTGTTTGGAATCCCAATAACCTACATGGTAGAGACCTAGGTTGACCCCTAGTAACCCAACAAAATCTTAGGAAGCTTATCTTTATTCCCTAGTCACTTCTTGCTATCATTTCATGTTTCTGCTGAATTCTCTTTATCACTTTTATCTCACTTTTTGCTGCTGTTCCCTTTTCCTCAATGCACATTAACCCCATTTGGATGAAGGCAGAGGACTTTGACTGGAGTGAAAAAATTGAAAGGGTAGAGGGATTAAGATAAAGGAAAAGCAAATGGAAGGTTAGGGAGGGGTCAGCCCTCAGTTCCTGTAGAGAATGACCAACTGGGAGCATCCTAAAAAATGTGTGAGAACAAATGTTCTTTGTCTTTTTAGTCATATAAAAGAGAGATTTAGATTTTCACTGTTGTCTCTTTCTTCTGCAAGGACTATGATTTTATTGTTGAAAATTTTGGGTAAATTGCTGCTTGACCTTTGTGTGAGGTCACTCCTCTGAGGTAATGATCCACATAGTAAGTGGTGAAAAGAATGGTGTGATTCACAACCAAACACTTCCACCATCTCTCATCTATTGGTGGGTGAGTGGATTCACTTAGAGAGAAAATCTGATTGGAAAAACAACACGGCTCAATCTTTCTCTTCTCCTCCTTTGTACAGATAAAGTCTCTTCTAAGAGTCTGTTCCCCACGTTTCACCATCCATCCAGTTCTTATAACAAGTAACTTAAAAAGAAAACCTTGTAAAAGAATAAGTCCCTTAAAGTGATTTAGAAAACAAAAACACTTCTTTCATTTCAGGGCATAACTGTACTGTCATTTAGATACCAACTCACTGCAGTTCTGAAAACATTAAATATGACTAGGAGGTAAGATTCAATTTTGGGCAAATTTCACAAGGGCATGTTCATGAGAAAAAAAATAAAAAGATCAAAATGCAATAATGCAATAAAATGAGACAAAAAAATGGAGACCACGAAGATTTTTCAAGGATGACGTTTGTCTACAGTTCCTTCCTTTAAAAGCCTTTAAGATGTGGGTAAGAGAAAGAATTGTATGTGTGGCTGATGGCTTCAACACGGTGCACTGCCACTTCCTGCCCTTAGTTTGTTTACTCTGTGCCTACTGATGTGATTGCTCTTGTAGTTCCTCTCCTAATAGAAGGGGCAGCTGCAACAACCAGCTGATGACTAAAAGGCTTCTCCCAGCTGAGTGAGGACACACAGAGTCTTTTCTTTTGTGGCTCTTGCAGACCATCTTGCTATTTGTTCATTTGCCTCCAGCTACCAGAGAAATAACCATCCCCTCCAGGATACCACAGTCTCTTTGTTTAGACATTTATCATCACAAATGTCACTCTATATTGTAGCATCTTTCTCCTGCCTTTTTCTCTCTTACTAAATCTGTGCTTTTTATAGAAAGGGACTCTATCTTCTCTGTCTAATAGCCCTAGAGTCTAATGCAGTACCTGGCAGGTAACAGGTGCTAATTGATATTGTCTGAAGAAAGGATGAAAGAAAGAGTATATGTATAACATGTTGGATATCATTGTGGAAATTAAAAATGCAGTCACCTCTGTACCTCCAAAAGCATGCAAAAATCAAATTCAAAGCAGCATTTTGATTTCTCACATTATTTTCAGTTTGGATTTATAAATTCCTGAAAGTAGTTCTTCAACTGTAGTAAGTAGGAGCTTTTCTGCAAGCTAGCAACAGAGTGCTAACTACAAGCATTTAAACAAATTGGGATTAATTTTCTCCTGCAAAATACAATCCAAGTTCAGAGAGCCCACACCAGATGGAGCTGTTGCTTCCTGAAATTACCAGGAATTCAGACTTTTGATAGCACAATCTATCCTTAGTGTATGGTTTCTATTGGCAAAGTTATCAGGTTTATGCTTAATGTGTGGTTTATTATAATATCAGAGTAATGATATCAGTTATGATGTCAGTAATCATAGGCACAGGCTTATGATGTCAATTATGGCATCGGTTTTGATATCAGGCTATATTTGTTTTGATATCATAGTTTTAAGGACCATGATGTTATTTATGATACCAGGAGTTATATCAGAGTTATATCATTAGTGTGCAGTTTATTACAATATCAGAATTATTCTTAGTATGTGATTTCCATTGTCAAGGTTATTAGAGTAATTTTCAAGGTTATCAGGCTTCTGGAGATTCAACTTGTACATCTGCATGAAGTCTATGATTCATCTTGTAATTCTCTTCAGCTACAACTAAAGGAATTGTCATTGTCTGGGTGAACACAGTGTGGGGCATTGTGAAATTCCGTCTGGTCTTAGAAGTCGTATGATGTCAAGAGCAGAAACTTAGTAAGCCACATTTCATCTTTACAGCCTTATCAGGATGCCAACTTTCATTCTTGTGTTGGGGAGTTTGAATGCCCAACATCTTTATCTTTAGTCAAGCCAAATTCTGAAGCATTTATTATACTCCAGAACACCCCTGAGGGTTTATATTGAGACTGAGATTGACTTGACATTTTATCTTTTGTTGGGTTCTCCTCATGTTGTTGTTGCTGTTGTTAGGTGCTGTTGAGTCAGGTCTCACTCATAGCAACCCTATATACAACAGAATGAAACACTCCCCGACACTGTGCCATGCCCCGACCTACACCAGTGCTTCTCTGCTATTGATAGCGTTTTCAATGGCTGATTGTTTCCAGATGGTTTCAAGAGTAGGTTGCCAGGTCTTTCTCTTGTTTTTGTGGTGCAGGGGATCAAACTCCAGGTCTTAGAGAGCACATGGCAACACTCTACCAACTAATCTAAACCCCAACCTGGGTTCTTCCCTAAATCTCCCCAAATCCCTTATCAGCTTCTCTTGGAAGCACTTTCTGAATATGTTGTTTACACACAAATCCTCATGTTAGGATTACTTCTGGGAATCTGACCTATAACAATGCCTACTTACGAAGAGTTGAGTCAGGGTTCAAGTTTAAGGAGAGGTTGGGGTAGGGCGTTGAGGTCTGCCTGGCCAGGTCATCCTGTGAAATTTACCAGCCAGGTATCTCATTCCACTCCCCTTCTCAACAACCTGAATCACATAGCTTTGGGCAGAGAGGTTTCAGTAGTTCCATACTGACAGAGCTCCCGCATCACAGAAGGAAACATGAAGAGTGGGAAAGAAATATTCCTCCTTACATGTTCTAACAGAACTGCATCTTTTTCTGGTATCTGTACTCCTCCATGACTGTATGTTTCAGGGACTGCTGATCATAGTCCTAGTCTTAGTCCCCAGTGGCCAATCAGTTTGGTCTCAGCTAATCTTTTTGGTTGACTATGATTGGTTTAGGAAGATGAGGTTGATAAACATAATCCTGTGAGGACTGTTTTTTTCTTCCGATCTGGACATATATTTCTCTCTCTATATGACATATATAATGTATATGAAATTTTCCATTTCTGTGTTACTATTATAATTTGTTGGCTGATGTCAAACTTGCATAAAATTAATACTCCTAGGTTAATTTTATACAAACAGTTATTAAACCAGATTACAGTCTTTCATATTAGTGCCTGTAAGTTTCTAAACTAAATTCAGGTGTGATAATCCTTCTCCAATTTCAAAATGCATTAAACTAGAATGAAAGCTACCTCTGTACACCTGTTTAGTAACTGCTAGAATTTCAGTTCCAAAAACACCCAGAATTGCGGGGATTGTGAGTCACTTCTGCTGGGGATAATTAGAAAGGAAGGAAGTTGGGAGTTAGGAGTAGAAAGGGGAGGTAAAGCAGATGGCAGAGGAAAGATAGAGATTTTTTAGCAAATCCTTGGGGAGACAAAGGAAGATAGAGCACAGTAAACTCAGAAGGGTATTCAGGTGACACCTGTGAGGAGGAGTTGAAGCATCTTGAGCTGAGATGTGGGAGAGGATTTGACAGGCGTGTGGTGGGGACAGGGTAGGAAGCATCTTCTGAGTCATGCAATCAAGGAGGCATTGATCATTTGAATGGGGAACCAGGCAATGGAAGGACTAAATGGAATTTTCAAGCACAACACTGAAATTTTAAGAAACTCTAAAAGTTTCAAGTAAGAATGGTAAATGGAAATTAGCAACAATGACAACACAGCTAATTAGAATGTCTTCATTCTTTTATCTTTGTGATTGCAAAATATTTTAAAAAGTCTTGAGTTGTTTCAATTCTGATTTCATTTTCTCAGACTGTATTTTTTATATGCTCTTAATTTCCTAATTTTAAAATCTTTGGCAACAAGCATTTTCTGAACTCCAAATCTGAGTTTGGTAAGATGTGATAATATTTATGTTCATCTCCACTAAATTTCATGAGACAAGAGTCCATAAAAATTAGATCAATAGATTTGATTGATTAGGATGACCAACTTCTGTATAGAAAAAATATATCATACACAAAGTAGAAAATCAAACTATAGGTAGGGAAAATATTTTTAATACATATGAATAGCAAGGGTTAATACCCTTAATCTAGACAAAGGTTTTTACACTGTCAGGAAAAAGACATATAGCTCAACTGAAAAATGGGGCTAACGGCATGAATGACTCACAGTAAACACAAAAACCTGCTCATGTAAACATGAAAAGCTGCTCAGCTTCTCCAGCAATCATGGAAATGCAAACAGAAGAATGACATATCCACACTGGTCAGCAGATTGGCAAAAGTTTCAAACGTTGTGGTATGGCCTGGATGTTTGTGTTCCTCCAAAATCTTCATGGAGACTAAATCCCCCCCATGTGAAAGTATTTGAAGTTAAGGCCTTTGAGAGGTAATGAAGTCATGAGTTTAGAGCGTTTGACAAGTGGCTTAGCACACTTCCAGGAGGATGAAGACACCAGCACTCTCTCCTCCACTATGTGAAAATATAAGAAGTCAGCTATCTACAACAAAAAGAGGACCCTCCCTAGAACCAGACCGTGCTGGCACCTTGATCACGGACTTCCATCTTTCCAGAACAGTGAGAAATGAACTTCTGTTGTTGATAAATCAACAATGCTATGGGACTTTGATTTAGCAGTCCAAACTGACTAAGATAACTTGATAACAACTGGTAAGAAGGTGGGAAAATGAAACCGTTCATATATCAAGGTTAGAGTTATGAATTGCTATGTAGGGCTGAGAATGTACTTATTAAAAATGAGTGTATGCTTTGACTCAAAAATCTCCCTTCTGATAATTCACTCCATAGTGATAAGTTGTTGTTGTTGTTGTTAGGTGCTGTTGAGTTGGTGTCCGACTCATAGCGACCCTCTGTACAACAGGGGAAACACTATTGTCAGTGCTTCTCTGCTGTGCATAGGGTTTTCAATGGCAGATTGATTTTTGGGAGGGGTTGCCAGGTCCTTCTCCCAAGCCTACAGCTTCTGGTGTTTCCAGGTGGTCTCCCATCCAGGTACTAACCAGGCTTGACCCTGCTTAGCTTTCGAGATCTGACGGGATTGGATGCCACAGGGCTACGGCGGGAGGCATAGTAATAAGAGTAAAGAGTAATTAAGGATATGTGTGCAAATATCTTCATTGAAACATTTTTGCAATGGAAAAAACTTGGAAGCATGCTGAAAGCTCATCAGTTAGAAATTAGATGAATGAATTATGGGATATCCATATTATGAAGACTCAGAGAGTTATCAAAAACAATGAAGTGGTTCTTGAACATAGTTTGCAATTTATTCCTACAATGCTCTTTGTCCAGATATTGGTGGGACTCACATCTTTCAAGTCTTTACTTATACGTTACCACTTCACAGTGGCCTTTCCTGACGATGTCATCTAAATTCCCCATCTGCACCACTCTGTCTCCTTGCCTTACTTTAGTTTTCTACATAACACTGACAGATACCTGACCTTATACTATAGACATGTGTTTTTGATTGGTTATTGGTCTCTTCTGCTAGAACAAAAGCTCTAAGATGGTAGGGATTTAGGTGATATTGTTCACTGTTGTATCCCCAGTAGCTACTGCATGGCACATAGTAGGCTCTCAGTAACTTTTTTTCCCCAGGAATGGATCTATCTATCTATCTATCTATCTATCTATCTATCTATCTATCTATCTATCTATATCTGCATTACCTATCACATGGGGCTTCACTCTGCTTGAGCTACCAGCTGCTAAAACCTGGTGGGGGAAAGTGAACAACTGATATCTTAGGGCTCCTACCTCTAGGATAATTTCTTGGTCATTTCTTTTTTGTTGTTCATTAAGATATCCTAAGGTCAGAAAAGGCTGAAGGCCAGAAAGTTTTTGTAGCATCCACTAGTCCACTAGTGTGAGTGCCTAACATACAGTCCTACAGTCCTACCCTTGTCTTGCAAATGATACCAACACTGTATTTACACTTATAAGAGGACTGCTGTTTCAGCATATTGTTAATTAGGACACTACCCCAGGCTAGAGCAGATTAATCTCCTCAAATATGCTTGCTGTATAGAGCAATCATGATTAATTAGTACATAAGATTGGTCCAAAATGAGAGGATTTAAGGAGAGTCTTGCTTTGTTTATCTCTTGTTGGATAAGCAGCTGAAAAGCTTCCAGCTGAGGCAACCTTTAGCATAGTGTCTCCTAGCTCATCTTAATAGATATGGTGATGTTAGGTGATCAAGAGATAATAAAAAGACAACTAGTAATGCCCTTTCAATTATCCTTGTAAAGCTGATGCTTAGAGCACTCAGGGGTATTAGATCAAAGCACAGGCAGGCTAAAGGGCAAGAGGCCCATGGAGAGAGCTTGGTGCTCCTTATAATTCCATCTTTAGTTTAGTTCTCTCTCCTTGCATTTTATTATAAGTAGTTAAGAACTTAAATCTGCTCGAAAGTGGATGACCACTTGGTAGCTAACAACTCTCCCTTAATTTTTACAGTGCTTGTGGAAAGGTAAACCCACTGTGTGTTTCCTGGGGAATCTTTGAAATTGTTGTTTGTACTAGGCTGGTTTTATTTCCTATTTAAATATTTCTGCAGGCCACCACGTGGTTTTCTGGGACACTCCCCAGTTATGATAGTAAGGACTGAGCCTGCACTAGGGCCAGCTCTGTGAGCTTGTACCTTCTCAGTTTTGTTTTGTTGTGTTCTTGTCTGGATCATATATTTACCCAGTGTGTCATTCTATGGCAAATGTGCATTTGCTATGTAGACTGTGCCAAGTAAAATGTGACTATGAACCAGACTTATTCCAGCCATTGGAAGGCCTAAGGGTGATTGTGTGTGTTGGGGGGGGGTAATCATGCTAATAATTTATACGACTCTCCCAAAGCTCTTCTTGGGGTGGCTCACCTCCCATGGAAGAGGGGATCTGGCCTATTGAAAGCTAGGTGGTGTCCCCTACTTTTGAAACTGAGGAGATAGCCTCAAAGATCTCTGAATCATTTTTGGAATCCTTCTTACCTTGTCTTGAACAATAGATCATGTTTGAACCTGAATAGTTCTATGGGCTTGACCTGTAAAGTCTATGAAGTCTGACAACCTTCCTTTATTCTTTCCCAAATCTTTTGCCTTCATATCAAACTGATTGTTTTTCTGCTAGGGTGGCTGACTAAATCCAAGGTTCGTGCCCACACTAGTCACTTTATCAAAGGGTTGCTTTGCCTTCTACTTCCTGTTCTCTCCTCAACACATTTTCTTATGTTTTGCAATGTGAATAGGTGGAGAATTTTTCAAATCTTTAAGTTCTAGTTACTTTTTGCCTTATAATTCCATCTTTAGTTCTCTCTCCTTGCATTTTATTATAAGTAGTTAAGAAGAACCAAGCTGTTCCTTCAACAGTTTGATTAGAAATACCATCAGCTAAAATCCAGTTTAATTGCTCACAAGTTTTATTTTCCACAAAACTCTAGAATGTGAACACAATTCAGCCAAAATCTTTGCTACTTTATATTACATTTTCTCCATTGTCCTGTAATATATTTCCTACTTTCATCTGAGACCTTATCTGAATGACCTTCACTGTCCATATTTCTGCCAGCATCTTATTCATGATTATTTGTGTGTTCCCTAGGAAGACAAAAGCTTTCTCTATGGCTTGCCTCTTTTCAGTTCTCACTAAAATCACCTTTAAAAGTCTGTTTATAGGCTGCTGCTTAAATCCACCTCAAAATTCTTTGGACCTCTATCCATTACTCAGTTCCCAAATGTATTCCACATTTTTAGTTTTTCTTTTTTATTACAGTACTCAATTCTTGGCATCAATTTTGTCTTAGTTCAGGTGGCTATAACAAAATACCATAAGCTGGGTGGCTCAACAGCAAACATTTATTTGTCCCAGTTCTGGAGGCTGAGAAGTCCAAGATCAAGACATTGGGTGATTCAGCAAGAGCCTGCTTCCTAGTTCCCCCTGCTTCCTGGTTCATTGACAGCCATCTTCTTCCAGTATGCTCACATGGTGGAGAAAAGGAAGCCAGCTCTCTCAGGACCAATTCCTAAGGGCTCCAGTTTCATGACATCATCTAATTCTGATTACTTCCTGAAGGAATGTTTCAACATATGAATGTGTTTAATCTATAACACCACTGAAAGTAAACCTATAGTAGAAATAAAAACATGGAGTTTGCAGTGCAAGTAGCTTTAAGCCACTCCAAACAAATACGTAAAATCAAATTAAAACTGGCATGCTTGCTACAAAAATGTAATGCCAACCTAAGTCCCTAGCCTCCCTTTCCAATTGGATTATTACCCGGTAAGTCTCCCCTGAGTGAAACTTGGGAGCCTCTGCTAGTCTCTGCCCTCAAGGAAATGAGAATCTGGCAGAGAAGGCAGGTAATTCCCAAACAGCCTCAGTAAATAGCAGAATGGAAATTAGGTCTTTAATTTGGACCCAAGGTAAGTGCTGTGAAAGAAGAAAGTCAGTGAAGAGTTTTGACTTTTGTGATAAATAATAATCAAGAACATAAATATTTTTTGATCCAAAGCAGAGTTTCTTTCTGGAACAAGAAGAGAGAAATAGGACAGGGAACTATATTTTGCTGACTCAATAGGAGAGCACCACAGAAACTCACAGAAATTTGCTTTAACTAAGCCTTAAGGACCCTGAGCTGTGTTTCATGCACACACAGAAGGGCAGAACATTTGGGTGAAGTTAAACCAGGGATGAAGAACTTAAGCCTGAAGTTGAGGCTGTGCACTCATTAGCTGGGAAGCAAGGCCTGCAGACTAAGCTATCTGAGCTAGTTCTGAGCCCTGGCTGCGACAGCGAGCTAATAGTCTCCCCCCCATGCCGCTATCCACAGGGTCCTTTCCCTCAGTGAGAATGGGAGATTATGTCCCTGGGAGGTTATGGAGCTTCTCCCAGGGCAACAAGTAGATCAATACTGATGCTGGCAACAGAATCACATAATTCCTCAGACTTGTGGTAGTGACTCAAATATTATCCTGAGAGCGAGAACCCTGGGTATGCCACTAGTGGAGCATGGTGTGTGTGTGTGTGTGTGTGTGTGTGTGTGTGTGTGTATGCATAAGCATGCATGTATGTACACACACACATAGCATACCAGAGCTCTCTCTGCCACTTTCTTTTGCCTGGCTTGGAGCATGTTCTGTATTTATTACCCCATCATGCCTTTTACTGAATATATTTATCCCCTCGCTGGACTCTGAGTGCCACAGGAGCAAGAAAAGCTAGTTCTCACTTTCCTTTATATCACCCACAATGCCAAGTCCATGGCCATGAACTGAATAGGCATGCAGAAGGATAAATGGCCATTCCGTCTCTTCCTTATTTAAGGATGATGTGTCAATGACAAGAAACAGCAACTGTATCTCTAGGATAGGAAGATGCAGCTATAGAGTGACAAAAGGATACAGGTATTTCACTCAGTATGTGTAAAACTGAGTCATCCACAAAAATCCTCTTCAAATTCAAATAACTCCCTGGATCTCTTCCCCATTCAGTTGAGTCTGTGTTCTTTTAGACATGACAGAAGCTGTTTTGCAACAGAAGCATCCTTGTGGCAACATTGCTCTGGTCAAAAGTGTTATGGATGTGAACACCCTCCTTTCCCAGTTCATATGTTTAAGTTTTAACTCTCATTACCTCAGTATGTGACTGTAGTTGGAGACTAGGTTAAAATGAGGCCATTAGGGTAGGTCTTGATACAATCTGACTGATACCATTATAAGAAGAGATTAAGACATAGGAAAGGTACCTGGGGTGTTCACAGACAGAGAGAAGGCCATGAAAGGACACATTGGGAAGGTGGCCATCTGTAAACAAAGGAGAGAGGCCTCAGAAGAAAATAAACCTGCTGAAACTGTGACCTGGGATTTCTAGCCTCTAGGACTATGGAAGACTAGATCTCTATCATCTAAGCCACACATTTTGTTATGGCAGCCAAAGCAAACTAATATACTGTGTTTTAAACATATGTCTAGTGTATTATCAGAGAGGAAAACCAATATAATATAGAATAGTATTTTATTTAGTTATAAAGTAATATTTTCTGTAGATAATTTTGGTTAGTATAGGTGTATAACAAACCACTTCAAATTAATGATCTTTATTTATTTATTTATTTATTTTTGGGTGTGTGTGTGGATTGACTGGTCTCAATTGTTCAATTCTTACTTCAAATCTCTCTCAAAGTTACAGCTAGATGTCAGTGGGACCTGCAGTTATCAGAAGAGTCATCTGGGTTAGGTTTCCATGTCTGGGGCCTGGGCTGTATGGCTAGAAGGACTGGAGGCAAGGTGAACATTTCCTTTTCTTTTCTTTTCTTTTCTTTTCTTTTACTTTTGTTTCTTTTCCTTTCATTTCTTTTCCTTTTCTTTCCTTCTCCCTCTCCTCTGCCTCCTCCTCCAGCCTCTTCCTCCCCCTTCTTCTTCTTTAAGTACTGGGGAATAGCACTCTGGGCCTCAAACCTGCTAAGTAGATGCTCTGCCACTGAGCTGTACCCCAGTCCCATTTTTATTTTTCATTTTGAGTCAGGATCTCATTAGGTTGTGTAGGCTGCTTATGACCTTGAACTTGGGGTCATCTTGCCTCAGTCTCCCAACTTGCTGAGATTACTGGCATGCACCACAGTGCCTGGCTAAGTACCTCTTTCTGTGTGGCTTCTCCATTGGGCTTCCTGATGTTGGGATGATCTCAGGTAGTTAAACTTCTTACACAGTGAACATTCCAAAAGACCAACATAGAAGCTGCAAGGGTACTCTGACCTAGCCTCAGAAATCACTTCTGCTATGATTTACTGCCTACAAGTGAGTCAGCTCACTGACATGTGACTTCTGAGGGTTTAGCTGGAATGGCTGAGTCTCTCTGCAATGATCAACAGAGTCCTTTGTTCTCGAAGAGGCTGGTCTGGTTTCCTCACATGGTGACTGAATTCTATGGACAGATGCTACAAGCCCTCTTAGAGGCCTGGGCTCAGAAACTGCACAAGGTTACTCCCACAATATTCTATGAGACAGACCAAATCCCAAGTCCAGCCAAAATTCGTGGGATGGAGTATATGGATTCCCATGATGGGAGAAATTTGGAACCACTTATGTTGATATTTAATCTATCAACATTTCCATATATATACATATATAAAAATATATGTAAATATACATATATAAATATAAATATAAATGTATTCCATAGATATACATATGTATGTAAAACTGTTATTAATATATATCTTTTATATATATATATATATATATATATATATATATATATATATATACACACACACACACAGACACACACAGACACACACACACATATGTATATATATATATAGTTAGGGGAATCACCTCAAAATACCACAGTTTTGGTGCCTTAAGCAATAGAAATCTATTTTCTCACAGTTCTGGAGGCTGAAAGTCCAAGGTTAAGGTGTTGGCAGGTTTAGTTTCTTTTGAGGCCTCTCTCCTTGGCATGCAAATGGCTGTTTTCTCATTGCATTCTCTCAGAGTTTTTTCTCTGTTATGTGACCTTCTGGTGTTTGTCTATGTCTATATCTCCTGTTACTATAAGGATACCAGTCAGATTGGAATACAACTGACCCTAATGCCCTCATGTTAATGCCCTAGGAGCATTCTCTCATAGTTTTTTCTCTGTTATGTGAACTCTTGGTGTTTGTCTATGTCTATATCTCCTGTTACTTAGTGTAAGGATACCAGTCAGATTGGAATAAGACTCACCCTAATGCCCTCACATTAACTTGGTCACCTCTTTAAAGGCTTTATCTCCAACCCTTGTTATATTCTGAGGGATTGAAGATTAGGACTTTAACTTACAAATTTTGGGAATAGGGACTGAATTCTGTTCTTCACATTATTTATTTGTTAAAATCTAGCTACCTCCTGAGACTGGGCTGGGGCTTAGCTCATTTGGTAGAGTGCTTGCTCTGTGTGCTTGAGGCCCTGTGTTCAATCCATAATACCACAAAAGTGGGAGGACAACCTGGCAGCCCACTTCCAATATAATCATCCACTGAAAACCCCATGAATAGTGAAGAAGCACTGACATGGTGTAGGGCATGGCACAGTGCTGGGGAGTATTTTGTTCTGTTGTATGTAAGGTCACTATGAGTCAGATCCAGAATGGATGGCACCTAACAACAACAACCTCCTGAGACTATGTGGAATTAATTTATCCATAATCTATTCCTGGAAGTATAGACAGGGAACTGCCAGTATATAGACAGAGAACTGCCAGAAAATCAAGCTGGATTCAGAAGAGGGTGGGGAACCAGGGACATCATTGCTGATGTCAGATAGATCTTAGCTGAAAGCAGAGAATATCAGAAAGATGTCTATCTATGTTTTATTGACTATGCAAAGGCATTCAACTGTGTGGATCATAACAAATTATGGATAACACTTTGAAGAATGGAAATACTAGAGCACGTAATTATACTCATGAGGAATCTGTACATGAATCAGGAGGGAGTTTTTCAAACAGAACAAGGAAACACTGCCTGGTTTAAAGTTGAGAAAGGTGTGTGTCAGGGTTGTATACTTTCACCATATCTCTTTGATTTCTATGCTGAGCAAATAATCCAAGAAGCTAGACTTTATGAAGAAGAATGCGGCATCAGGATTGGAGGAAGACTAATTAATGACCTACATTATGCAGATGACAAAACTCTGCTTGCTGAAAGTGAACACGATTTGAAACATTTACTGATGAAGATCAAAGAACACAGCCTTCTGTACAGATTGTGCCTCAACATCAACGAAACAAAAATACTTACAACTGGCTCAGTATGTGACTTTACAATAAATGGAGGAAAGATTGAGGTTGCCCATGATTTTGCTTTACTTGGTTTTATAATCAACACCTATGGAAGCAGCAGTCAAGAAATGAAAAGATGCATTGCTTTAGGAAAAGCTATTGCCAAAGACCTCTTTTGAGTATTGAAAAGTAAAGATGTCACATTGAAGAGGAAGGTGTGCCTGACTCAT
Organism: Pedetes capensis; assembly: GCA_007922755.1. Taxonomy (NCBI): domain Eukaryota; kingdom Metazoa; phylum Chordata; class Mammalia; order Rodentia; family Pedetidae; genus Pedetes; species Pedetes capensis. Next base: position 17,565 of record VMDO01006905.1, read on the forward strand.
GCCATGGTATTTTCAGTTGCATCATATGGTTGTGAAGGCTGGACACTGAACAAGGGAGACAGGAGAAGAACTGATGCTTTTGAATTATGGTGCTGGAGATGATTATTGAATATGCCATGGACTGCCAAAAGAACCAACTTTGGAAACAAGGATGGCCAGACAGTGTCTTACGTATTTTGGACATGTAGTCAGGAAGGACTGATCCCTGGAGAAGGACATCATACTTGAGAGAGTGGCAGGTCAACAAAAATAAGGAAAACGTTCCACTAGATGGATTGATTCAGTGTCTGGAACAATGGGCTTAAACATAAATAAGATTTTGTGCCTGGCATAGAATTGGGGAGTGTTTCGATCTGCTGTACGTAGGATCACTGAGTTGGACGTGACTTGGTGGCACCTAAAACAACATGCCTGGCCTATTTTCCTAACTCCTATTAAAATCCTAACCAACTTAATGCTATAGCAGAGAATGTTATTTTCTGATTCTAAGGAATTATGCTTTTATGCATTTTTTCCTCAGTACTATGGGATTGAACCTAGGGCCTCCCTCACTCTACGAAAATGCTCACCACTGACCTGTACCCCTAAACTATTTTTTATTTTCTAATTTGCACTAAGTTATGCAATCTAACTCTGGCCTCAAACTTGCAGTCTGTCTGTTTCTACCTCCCAAATTACCAGGATTACAGGCGTTCACCATGGCGCCTGGGTAGGATATGTTTATTTATATATTAATATATATAATATGTAATATTATATATTAATATATTAAATATTAAATATTTTCTGCTCCTTCATTTCCCTCTTCATTTTTCTGTTATTATATATCCTTTAAGTCAGATAAAATATCATCTTTCAAAAACTTGTCCTAAGTGTTTTGTTAGAACTAAACTTCTAAGTACTAGATATCTCCATCTAGATATTATGAATTGTAGTTCAAATCTCCTTACAAATCTAGAAAAGATAGATTCTGTGTGGGACAGGGAATCAACCTTCATCATCAGGTTGGGTTCTGCCTTCTATCAGTTAACTGACACAGACCTTAATTCCCACATCTTTGTACCAGTGATCATCATATTTATCTCATAGGGTTAGTGTGTGCATTTGAGGAATTAATTTAAATTGCCAGCCACATATAAGGCATTCAAAAACAAGATTCTCCAAACTTTGCATTACTGTGATGTTCAGCACTGTGTTTTGGAGATGATGTACATTCAATGTATTTGTTCAATGACTGAAGTAGTTATTAGAATATCATTTTCTGGAGGTTTTACAAATAGTACAGACTAGATTCTGGTTTGTCCTTTCACAAAAAATGGCTTCCCTAACTGAAGGCAGGCTATGCTAGGGAACATTTGGAGCTATACCCTAATTTTGTGAATTTCTAAAAACTTACTCAACTATATTCATGTCAAGTACAGTGATACATAATATATGCTTTGAAATTTTAGCAAATAAATGAGTAAACAAGTAGAGCAGTGAGTCTGAGACTTACAACAGCAGGATTTGGTATGTAGGCTAGAGCATTATGAAGAAAAATATTTTAATTTCATGAGAACTTATTCTTCATGCAATAGCACTGGGTTGAATATGATTTCATAATCCCTCTCTATTCAACTTCCACATGAAGTGAATGACATGACAACTTCACTTTCAATCCTTGTGGGGTCCCCATTCAAGCCCATTGGTTCCAGAATGATGGGGGTGTATGTGGGGGACCAATAGTAGCAGGATGGCACTGAGGGTCAACGTACAAGAAGTTAGGGGTGTGTGCTTGATAAGATCTGCTTTTGCCACTGTTTTGGTTTTCTACATTCCTATATTAATATCTCACTCTAGAATATGGAACACCTGACATTATTTTTAGTCCATTCTCCAGCCTGCCCCATCCTATTTCCAGCAATACCACCATATTCCTACTCATCTAGAAAGCAGTATATGGCCTAGTAACTCACATATGTATGGCATTTCCTTTTTTATATATCAGTTTCACATGTATTCTCTTATTGAGCATCATGGTAAGTTTTATGATGAATTCCTATAAGCTTCTGGGCTAGCACCTGGAAATACAATGGCTTAATAAGCAGAGAAGTTAATTTCTGTCTGCTGGAGTGGAAGGCCAGACTGGCAGAGAAGCAACTATACAAGTTGTTGGTCTGCTATTCCCTTAGGTGTTGCCATTTTCTGCATGGTTGAAGCTGGATTGAGGTGACATGCAGGAAGGGGTGAGGGAAGAGAAGGCACATCCGGTGCCCTACAGCCAGGCCCACAGGGATAAAACGGGGCTAGGAGATGTCACTTAGCTGAGCAGCCTGTGCTCACTGTCAAGTAGATTCAGTTTAAGTTGGGAGATGGAGAGAATGGATTTGGTAGTCAATCTGCATTCTCTGCCGCATTCTCAATGACTTCCTTCACTCCTGTTAGAGTTTGTTAGGCAAGATGGTAGGGGCTACAGAGAGCAGGGAAGAGGTAGTGGGGGGCCAGAGATAGGAAGGTTCTGAGGCAGCATAGAAAGCAGTGATATGAGTGTCCCATGATGTTCCTCCTGATACACCAACCAGTGCTTATCTTACTCCATTTTCTGTGCTATAACAGAATGTGTGAGGCTGAGCCATTGAAAAAGAAAAGAGGTTTATTTCACTTGTAGTTCTGCAAATCCAAGAGCATGATGCCTGCCTCTGCTTGGCTTCTGGTGAGGGCCTCCTGGCAGAATGCAGAAGCAGGCTTATATAGAACAGAGTGAAGGGAGGTGCCTGGCTCACTTTATAACAACCCGCTCCTCTGATAACTAATTCCCTCTCAGGGGAACTACATTGATCCCTTCATGAAAGTGGAGCCCTAATGACCTTGTTGTTGTTGTCGTTAGGTGCTGTCAAGTCATATTCGACTCATAGTGACCCTCATAGGGTTTTCAATGGCAGATTGTTTTCAGGATTGCCTTGGGAGTGGGTTGCCACATCCTTCTCCCATTTTTGTGGTGCTGGGAATCGAACTCGGGACCTCAGAGACTGCAGAGTGGTGCTGTACCAACTGAGCTAAATCCCAGTCCTCCTAATGACCTAATTCCCTCTTAAAGGTCCCACTACCTCTCAACATCATTACACTGGAAATTCAATTTTAACCTGAGTTTTGTCAGGGATAGACCACATCCAAACCAAAGTAGCATTTTACTTATGGAATCAAACAATGGGGACCTTCTCTAATTTGAAAATAGCAATTAAGCTAGCAGTTCGATTGGAATATTTACAACTTAAATTTGTCCTGTCATAATTTTTAATTAAGATGTTGACACCTGTGAACGCTTAAATGCAGCAAAATATGAAGAGATGAGAAAGTAAATGAACACATAGGAAGAGCATTTTGATGAAAACATTTCCCCAGAAACATGACACCTTCTTAGATCCACAAGTTATTTTTTCCCTAGGGGTCTTTTTGATTTGGGTGGTGATTTTACTTTGTATACATATCAGGTAGCAATGTCTTCTGCCAGAGGGGCCATTTCTTACTGCATAGGATGGAATTAAACACATCATTAATTTGCACACATGGCAAAAGCCCCATGAATTCCTAGTGTTCCTTTACCTGAGCGTGCCTAAGGACTGAGGGTTCAGATGACAGAGATGACCTGCTGTTTCATTTGCTTAGCATTATACTTCCATCTGTCCCTGATGGCATGGGGTATAGTGTGCTAGGTGAGGGGTGGCGCTGGGGTTTAGCTCAGTTGGTAGAGCACTGCTCTGCAGTCTCTGAGGTCCTGAGTTCAGTTCCCAGCACCACAAAATAGAAGGACACAGCATTCTACTCCTGAGGCAATCCCGGCCATTGAAAACTTTGTAAGGGTAGCTATGAGTAGGACACGGCTCCACAGCACCTAACAACAACAATAGGTGAGGGGCTTCCTTTGCAAAGATCTATCCTTTGAAATGCTGCTAGAATCTGCTGACATGCAGAAGAGATGGTGCATGCACACACACACACACACATGTGCACATGTGCCCCTTTACTATTTATAACATAACCTGAATGGTGGTTGCAGGGTGAGCCTGCGTACCGGATGTTTCCCTCCTACCTTCTTCCCCTAAGCACATGCCTGTTGGTGGCAGTTTGAAAGTTTGTTCTTAAGAAGCTTGATTTTTTTTTTTTTTTTTTTTTGCCCCAAAGAGCAAGACTCTTGGGCTGTCACCTTCTTCAGATGCAGCCTGGTGGGAATGAATCCCTGCTAAAATGAGAAAGAGACCGTCTCTTATCATGCCTGTGAGGGTCAAGGAAAGGGCACTTCGCCACTCTGCCTTATGAGGTTTTCCCTTGGGGTCCCATCTGCCTCATCAAATTCTGCCTCTGCCTCGCTGATATCAGCCCCCTGGGAGTTGTTCTCAAAATCCAAAATCAATAACCGCAGCTGTCAATCATGCCAGGCCTCCTCAGTTGCGAGGTGCTGCCTTTCTTGATGGGGGATTTTAGGAGAGGCCCAGAGCTCAATTTCCACAGCAGCCCGCTTAGTTCTCAGTGAAGTTTGCTAATTCTCACGATTAATTGGCTCATTAATGAAGGAGATTCCCACAGTATCTATGCTTTTAGCCAGGTTGTCAGATATTTTGGAAGGATTTAATGTCAATAAAACTTTCAGCATTGCCATTAGCTTAGTTAAGCAAGCATTTAACATGCCCCACTTGGGCAATCGCTGCTCTGGGAAAAGACACGGATAGGTTATCTGCTAATTTCAATACTTCATGCAAGATAAAAACTTTGATCTATGTCTACAGGGCTTTCTATGTGAGGCTGCGGGAAGTGGGACAGGCAATGGGAAAATGAAAATGAATAAAAGCTAGATCAAATGTGAGCACTTCCAATGCATTACGTAGTGTGAAATTAAGCATGCCATTCAACTTACTAAATACTTGCTTCAAGTTGGAAAGCTTTGGTGCTAGATTTCACTGACTTCCTTCATAGCTTCGTTATATCCTTCCTGCCTCAGGACATTTATATTGGCTTTTCTTCTTCATCAGTGTTTTTCTTTGGGTCTTTGCATGGCTCCTTCTTGCACTTCTTTTGGTTCTTGATTTAAATGTTACTATGCTGGAGTAGGGCTGGGATTTAGCTCATTTGGTAGAGCGCTGCTCTGCAGTCTCTGAGGTCCCGAGTTTGATTCCCAGCACTGCAAAAATGGGAGAAGGATGTGGCAATCCACTCCGGAGGCAATCCAGAAAAAACCAGCCATTGAAAACCCTATGAGGGTCGCTGTGAGTCGGACATGACTTGACAGCTCCTAACAATAACAACAACAATGCTGGAGTAGTTTCTTCACTGCTATAGTAAAAATAACTGCTCCTGTCATCATTTTTTATCCCTTCTTGTTCTTCAACTCTTGCCATGGTAGTTTGTGCTGATTTGTTTATTACTTATCTCCTCTATGGAACAGAAGCCTGCAGCCATACCACTGTGGCATCTGATCCCATCAAATCTCAGAAACTAAGCAGGGTCGGGCCTGGTTAGTACCTGGATGGGAGACTGCCTGGGAACACCAGGTGCTGTAGGCTTGGGAAAAGGACCTGGCAACCCACTCCCAAAAAACAATCAGCCATTGAAGACCCTATGAATAGCAGAGAAGCACTGACAATAGTGGTTCATATGTTGTACATTGTCGTTGTTGCCGTTAGGTGCCATCGAATCATGTCTGACTCATAGAGACCCTCATAGGGTTTTCAATGGTTGATTATTTCAGGATTGCCACAGGAGTGGATTGCCACGTCCTTCTCCCATGTTTGCAGTGCCGGGAATTTGGGACCCCAAAGACTGCAGAGCAGCACTCTACCAATTGAGCAAAGTCCCAGCCCTTTGTTGTACATAGGGCCGCTAAAGTCAGATCCTGACTGGACAGCACTTAACGACAACAAGAACAACAACATGGAGCAGAAGCTCTGAAAAGCTGTGTTTGTCTTGTTCACTGGTATATTCCAGAGCCAAGAACAATTCTTGTCATATTGTAAATGCTCGATAAATATGTAACAATTGAAGAAACGAGGTACTAACTATAGTAATAATAACAGTAATAATAACAACAACAACAACAACAGCTTCTCAAATACCGTCATCCAGAAATAAACATTGACAATAGCAACACTTCATTCCAGATTTTGTCTAAGATATTTTTATAGAATAGGATACAACTATTGGTGGTATTTAAGGTATAAAACAAAATGTGAATATCCAATGTAGTTGTTAGGTGCCGTTGAGTCAGGTCTGACTCATAGCGAACCCATGCACAACATGCACAACAGAAAGAAACACTCCCCGATACTGTGACATGACCGTCGCTATGTGAGTACTTCTCTGCTATTCACAGAGTTTTCAATGCGGGATTGTTTTACGGGATTGCTTTAGGAATGGATTATCAAGTCCTTCTCCCATTTTTGTGGTGATGAGGATGGAACCCAAGGCCTCAGAGAGTTCAGAGCACCACTTTACCAACTGATCTGAACACCAGCCCCCCCAATATCCAATAGTTATACAAAATACTATTTAAAATTCAAAAGTAAAAAAGTTAACTTTGATCTGAACAGAAGAGATGAAAATGGAGAAAATGTGAAATTTTAAGTGAGTTTTAGTCATAAGATTCATTACTTCTGCAAACAATCCACTGAAGGCATTATGCAAAACATCAAGAAATTGAAGTTATTATGATTTTTAAAACACTCCATTTGAAGTCTGAGCTGCTGCCATGGACGTTTAGTATTCTTATATTTCTTCTCACCTCCTCATTCTTCCCCTCCCATTTTCTGTTTGCTATATCTTCTAGGATAGTCAATGTTTACTTTCTGTTTGGCATGTAATCCATGCTAGTGTCAAGTATTTATATCTAAGTGGGGTTATTACCATTAATCCTTTTTTGAATATGGTGCTTCATTCCTTAGATTTACATTTTGCTTAAACTCTTATATGATGGGTATCTTCATCTGTTCTGGCTGCTATAATGAAAATACTGTAGACTTTGTGGCTTTAAATCACAAACATTGATTTTTTCACAGTTCTGGAGGCGGGCAAGTCCAAGATCAAGCGCTTGCAATATCTAGTGAGCGACCATTTCCTGGTCCTTAGAGGGCATCTTCTCGCTATAACTCACCTGGTGAAGGAGCTCTCTGACACCGCTTTTCAAAAGGCACTGATCCCATTCATGAGGGCTCCACCGTTCTGACCTACTCCTCTCCCATGGCTCCCACGTCCAAATGTCCTCCACATATTGGGGATTACTTTTCCACACGTGAATTTTAGAGGGGACACATACTTTGATAACTGCATTTCATTGGCAAGTGGATTTTCCCATCAGTTCCAGAGGGTGGCGCTGTAGGACCACTGTTAAGAGCAGTTTCGAGCGTCACCGTGTGGGGCTAACATCTAGGTTCCTTATTTTTTACCTGTATGACTTTGGGCAAGTTACTCACTTGCTCAATTCTTTATTTGAAAAGTGTGTGCATTAAATGAGATATTCGTGTTGTTCAAACAGCGCTTGGTACACAGCCCAATCCACTAACTCCCGTTCATAGGGATGTCCTTACCTTTTAGCATCCCTCACCCTGCTTTATTTACTGTGGAGATCTACAGATCAAAAGCTCTTCCTGCTGGAGAACTTATGGTAACATTATACAAACGTTGTTGTGTTTTTCTCTATTTCCCTCCAAAGGGGACTTGGGAACTCAAATTCCATGGGCTCTGACATTTATAGGCATCAAAATAAATGATGACTGGAGGCAAAGGCAGTGGGCGGCTCCATTCAGCCCGAGGGAGCTGTGGGAGGCTGGGCCAGCTGCTGTGGAACCACTGCGGACTTATTCTCGGGAGCAGCCAGCCCAGGAGAAAGTCCACGGTGAGGAGGGCAGAGCAGCTGCATCTGACAAGTTCATTTCCACAGTCAGATGCGATTTGCCTTAATAGTGATATCCCTCCTGCCATGGCGCATGCTGTTTGCTCAGATGTTGGTCACATTTTGATAATCATTTAACCTTTATTTATTCTGCACGCCCCGTGGTGTAGATAATCATCTCTGGCTGCCAGGGGGAGATCCACCAGAGACAAAGTGGAACTGGGGGGCCCCTTCCCAACGGGAACCTCGGCTGGAGATAGATGTGTCGATTTCAATGACTCTAGAAAGTAACTCACAAATCTGATTTATAGATAAATCTGGCATTTTAAATTAACAGCAAATGAGAAAAATGGAGGGAATTTTCTTTATATTTCCACTCTGGGAACTCTGATGAAGCCTCTTCTCCCCACCCCCTTACTAATTTATTTAGTTCCTTATCATCTATTCTTTGACATAAATATGCTTGAGTTCATCTATTTCCAAAACAGGATTAGAGATGAGGGAATTGAGAAGAGCAAAATAGAAGGCTTTTCACATTTTGTTGGTGAAGTGAACCCCTGCATCTCTTCATAGATGAAGTTTGACATTTTCAATTTAATTTAATTTGCATTGTTTTTTATCTGTGAAATCTTTAGGCTTTGATATAAAGGTTATTGTGCTTGATAGAACTAAATTGGGAGGCATTCTGAATTCATTTGTTTTCACTTTAAGCAGACTTTAAATATAATTACCTCTTGGGATCTGTGAGGGATTGATTCCAAGATCTGTCAATACCAAAAGCCAAGGATGCCCACATCCTTTCTATAAAATGGTGTAGTATTTGCATATAATCTCCATACAACCTGCTGTATACTTTAAATCATCTTTAGATTCCCTGTAATACCTAATAGAATGTAAATGCTATGTAAATAGGTGTTATGCTCTATTGTTTGGGGAGTAATGAAAGAAAAAGTCCGTATGCACTTCACTACAGAGGCAAGTTTTAAAAACTTTCTGTTACTGGTTGACTCTGTGGATGCAGAACTCGCAGGTAGGAAGGGTCAACTATAGCATTAGAATTTTGTATTATTTCTGCTTGACTTTTGTGATTCTTAAAGTAATCTCTTTAATTCCAAGAGAAGTCTATCTTTTTCCAAAGACCTACTTCTTGTATATACCATATATTCTTGATTCTTATCTGCACCTTTTCAAGAGTTTTAGAGAGCTACAAAATCAGTTGTGGAGAATCAGGTGTGATTGGATTGCAACAAGCACTCTCAAGAGAGATTTCTTGACCACTATAACTACACGGGGCAGGGGTGGGATTTAGCTCAGTTGGTAGAGCACTGCACTGCTGTCTCTAAGGTCCCGAGTTCAATTCCCAGCACCACAAAAATGGGAGAAGGGCCTAGCAATCCACTCCCAAGGCAATCCCGAAACAGTCAGCCATTGAAAACCCAATGAGGGTCGCTATGAGTAGGATACGGAATCGAGGGCACCTAACAACAACAACAACAAATTATGGTAATTGTATTTAAACGCTATGCCTGCAGCCATAGCCCTGTGGCATCGATCCTGTTAGATCTTGAAAGCTAAGCAGGGTTGGGCCTGGTTAGTACCTGGATGGAAGAACACCTGGGAAAACCAGAAGCTGTAGGCTTGGGAGAAGGACCTGGCAACCCCCTCCCAAAAATCAATCTGCCATTGAAAACCCTATGAACGGCAGAGAAGCACTGACAATAGTGTTTCCCCTGTTGTACAGAGGGTCGCTAGGAGTCGGATGCCGACTCGACGGCACTTAAGAACAACAACAACAACATAACCTACATGTGATTTTAATCTACATCTGATTTTGTAGCCCCCTTGAAAGAGTGTGGATTCAAATTGAGAATATGGTATTTATCAAATTTTGATCAGGTGATTTTTAAAACACACTGGTTATTAAATACATATTCAAGAAAAATGTTATGTGAACTTTAGGCTCTTGCCTATGGATATTAGTCAGCAAATCTAAAACTCAGTCAAAGGAAATAATATGGACAGAGTACACTGAATGGCATTCTGAGAGGCTGGTTCATTCTACATCATCAGAGAGGACAGTCAGTGGACAAGCTGTCCTTGCCTATCTGCCTACCCTTGAGCTTGACCCTGACATTAGGCCCTCAGCTGACAGGAAGGAATTCTCGGAAGAAATGGATCTTTTTCAGGAGTATTGCTGAAGAGACTGTGTTCTGTGTTAGTCAGCACCCTCTATTTAAAGATCTAGACAAGACTTTTTGTTTGGATCTGTGCTGTCTGCATATGGCTACTGAGCACTTGAAATATGACCAGTGTGACTGAGAAGCTGGGTTTTATTTAATTTTTAATTAATTAAAATTTAAAAATGAATAGGTTGCAACTGGAGAATGTTTAAGTATGTTGGAACAACTTGAAGATGTTAATCTACTTTTTCAGTTGCACATTTTATGAAATCAAAATGTAGATCAGGTATTTTCAATGAAAATTTAGTATCTCTATTGAGATGTGCTATAAAATACAGATGATAATTTGAAGCCTTAGTACGTAAAGGGAGAAAGAAAAAAATATCCTGAACAATTTTGTATATTAGTTATATATTGAGATGATAATATATTGGACATATTAGTTTAAATGAAAGTTATTAAAATTAATGTCATTTTAAAAACTTCATATGTAGCTATTAGAAAATTTTACATTACATATGTAACTCTCATGATATTTCCATAGGACAGCTTTGGTATAGACAAAAGTTCTGGAAAGAAATTTTATTTCTTCTACTTAGTACACATTTTTTTTTCTTTTCTCAAAGGCACTATGGATGTTATAATCCAATTATCTAATAAAAGGCATATCTTTGGGCATCAAAATATCATAGCTCCAGTTTTGGCTTATGATTATTTCCTGTAAGATCATATCATTTGCACATCTTTATTTAACTTCCACCTCTACTCTTCCCTGGTATGCCTGTATTTTCTCTTGCCATGAATTAACTCAGTTTCCATTTCTGTAATTTGTCATGTTTGCATTCTTCTGAACAACACTAACTCATGCTACCGAGGGCCAGTCTTGCCTCAAGTGCTTCTCTGAGAACCCTTCTGAGTTATAAACATGGTAGGACAGGAACAATGGCGTGATGAAACTTAGCTTGGAAATGAGAAACAGAAATACAAAGGCCCAGCATTGTGAAAGCCCAAAGCTCTGTATAGTTTAACACTTCTATTTCTAAACAGCACTCAGGTTTATGGGCAGTGTCCAGCGATATAGAAATCTTCCTGGAGTGTTTTCAATAAGAGAACTTAGCCTTTCACTAATTGAATGTTGCCAGTTACCTGATAACATCAGTAGACCTGAATGTCATCATAGGGGAATGATTTGCTGCTGCTGGATAATGCTGAGGGGAAGCCTAAACGCGTGGGTACGGCAGGAAAGATGTTGATAATATGACCACAGAATGATACCATGATTGATTGGCCATTATTCAGAATTTATAGCACTTCAGTCTTTTTGCCTAGTGTAACTCAGCTGAATGGGTCACTATCAGGATTTTATTCTGGGCTACGTTAAAAGATCACTTAGGCTTATGAGCTAGGCTATGATCCTAAAATGACTCTGGACTTGGAGTCACAAAGACTTCTTTCTAGCTAAGTGGCTTTTGATAAATTATATAAAACTTCCTTGGGTCTCATTTTCTCATCTGGGAAATAGATAGGACATTGGGTCTCTCACATGTTGGCATTGAAGTGATGTGTGGATGACATTTGGGCTACGTCTGGAATGTGATAGTTGCTCAAAATCACGTATTTCTCCTCCACTGTCCTTGCCACGCCTCTTGGCTCCCTGTTGTTTTCTGGGCCACGAGTTATTAGGTGCTGGCACATGAATTCCATGTTTGTTGCCATGTCTGTACCATCACCTCCGCCATTGTTTTCCCAGTTGCTAACTTCTGTGGAGTGTTTACTTGTGCCAGGCATTTTACTCTTAGGCCCTCACGCTGGCTTTTGAACAGCCGAGGACATTAATTAAAGCTTAAGGAGGGTAAATAACTTGCCTAAGAAAATTATTCCTTCTTATAGTTAGAGCTGAAATTCAAAAGTAGGTCTGTCTGTCTCGAAAGCATACAAACCTTCCATCAAACGCCTTCCTAGCAATTATCCATTGACTTCATGTCTCTGAAACACTGATTACTAAAATGCTCTGCAATTGCAGGGTGATTCCTCTGAAGAATTTTGCCTGTATTCAGGGAGCAGCATCAGTGATTGGTGGAGGCCACTCTGGCTTGTGGCTCAGCTTACTGCTTTCTGGTATGAACAGAATTTTGTGATATATATGTAAGAAAGTGGTACTTTAATTATTGTAAGCATATTTCTCTGAGAGTGAGGGTCAAAAATTATACTATATTCAAGGCCATGTTAGGCCTCAGTTTATAAAGTAATTAGCATAACTTCCTCTCTCTTAAATATTATCACAAAACCAAGGACAAAAGCCTGCATTGGATTCTTCCTGGCCCAGTGACTATGAGGTACGATATCATCCATTGCAAGGAAATAAGACTATCTTCCATCCTTTAGTAGTCTAGATGTAACATGGTCAAAGGAAAACAAAATAAACTACACTAACCCCAAAACTGATGCAGGAAACATCATTTTGTTGGTCCTAGAACTTACCTTACTCCTTAGGGTTGTTCCATCCAAATATATGGCCATTTTCTAAAGAGGGAAGACTCTTATTCTTGCTGATTATTTGGAGAACTTACAGAGTTAAGCTCATTTATTTGTTTGCTTGAATAGAAACGATCAAGTTTATTCACTCATTTGTTCATTCATCAGGAAATACATATTGATCACTGTGTCTGAATAAATAAATTATAAGCTTTTAAACTATGAGGCAAGTCTTGCTTTAGGTATTGCAGATAGAGAATGAGTAGATGTTAGAATTTTTCTGCAAGTGAGTTTTCAGGGCAGGAGAGAATAAGTGCCCATGTTGAGGTAAGGGGATTGTGAAGAGAGGAAATGGGGTCATAGAAAAAGAGCAGGTGTAAAATGACAGATGGAAAAACCTCCAGAATCCACTCCTTTTTCCAAACTACTTCGCATTTGAAATCAACGTTTGAAAGTTATTTGCTGAATAAACAGATGAATTTTATGAAGAATTGATTCCTGTCCATAAATGTGCCCTGTATCAAGGCTGATTGTTGAACTGCTTCTCGGTGCCATGGAAGGAGCAGAACACAGGAAAGAGTGGCATAGGAAACAAAGATTCTTTCTCATGACATGCTGTGGGCATCCTGGTAAAGGAGAAATGAAAAATGAGGTCCATCCAGTTCTGGAAATGCTCCTTTGTAAAAGCTACAAATATAATAATAAACATCGGATTGACTCGCTTATTTTAAGTCTTGTGAGAGGTTTTGAAAATACGGATTTTGAGATCCAGGTATAAATACACTTGACACAAGTGGAGTTTTACTAATGAGCCCCTCAAAGGGTGCCACTTACCCAACCAGAAGAGCAGAATCAAAGTTATGACTTCTTCCAACGTGTTCAGCAAAATGCTTCCCAAGAGTTATGTCTGACTGTAGTTCTGAGGGTTTTACTTCCCTTGTTCACTGTTGTGTGGATGTGTACAGTAAAATGTTGAGTCTAAACATCCCATCATGGATTACCAGGCCATGTTTAATCCCTCTCTATCTTTTTTCCAAGCAAAAGTCGGTGTTTTGTCATTTTGAGTAGACATTTAAGAGTCTAAATATATGCTCTTACTTATTACAATTGCCACTTTATTGCTCGGGGGGAAGTTTATGTAAGGTATTTAAAGAAAAACAGCAGATTGATCCCCAAGAGGAAAATAACATTTTGCTGTACACCATTTTTACTGCAAATCTCAGAGTGGAATTCTTACAGTGTTTCTTTGAGTCTCCAGGTTCCTGAATGAATTTTGAATGTACTGAGGATACCTTGGTTTCTGTCATTTCATGACACAGTCTCACTTGAGCTAAATTGGATGACCTTTCATCATGGGGAAAATTTAGAAAAGGACATAATTTCTGGCTGAGTGCCAGGATGCTGTGTTCGACATGGGACAGGAAGGCAGAGCAGTGATGAAGCAGACGATATATAAGACCGCAGGGATGGACCCTGGCTCATAGCAGTTCATCACCATGGTGATACACTTCCACTGCTTAGAAAAGTTGACTCAAAGGGTTGTTTGAGTTGGGGAGGGCAGACTCCACTCATTGATTTTTTTTCCCTTAAAATGTTTTCTATTGCTGTAAAATATACATAACATAAAAGTTGCTCATTTTACCACTTTCAGGCATTACAAATTGGTGGCGTTAATGACATCCAGTGTTGTGTAACTATTGGCCACCATTTCATAAGCTTGCTCATCTCCTACTGCCCCTAACAGAGACACTGTAATCATTAAACAATAACTCCATGGCTCCTTCCCTGCCAGCGCTGGTAATCTCCAGTTTCCTTTCTATGAAGTTGCTATTTGAAACATGTTATATAAATCGAATCATATGATGTTTATTCTTTTGTATCTGGCATATTTCCCTTTAGCATAGTGAAAACATTATGCTGAGGACCTCCATTTTATATCATATATCAGAACATCACCCCTTTTTATAGCAGACTAATATTCCATTGCCTGCAGCCGTAGCCCTGTGGCATCCAATCCCATCAGATCCCAGAAGCTAAGCAGGGTCAGGCAGGATAGTACTTTGGATACGAGACTGCCTGGGAATACCAGGTGCTCTAGGCTTGGGAGAAGGACCCAGCGACCCACTCCCAAAAATCAATCTGCCATTGAAAACCCTATGAACAGCAGAGAAGCACTAACAATAGTGTTTCCCTTGTTGTACACAGGGTCGCTATGAGTTGGATACCGATTCCGTTGTACCTAACAACAACAATATTCCGTTGCATGCATTTAGAACATTTTATTTATTCATTTTTGGATGGATACTTGGGTTGTTTTTAACTTTTGGCTATTGTGAATAATGCTACAGTGAGCATTGGCATATATCTATCTGAGTTCGTTTTCAATTCTTTGCGGGTATATAAGTCAGAGTGGGATTGCTGGGTCACATGGCTATTTTCTGTTTAGTTTTTTGAGGAGCTGCTCAATTGTTTCCAACAGCAGCTCCATCATTTTACATTCTTTCCAGAAATGTATGGTTATAATCTCTCCATATACTCACCAAGATTTCTTATTACTTTGAAATTATTTTATTATAACAATTCTATTGGATGTGAACTGACATCTCATTGTGATTTTGATTTGCATTTCCAAAATGACTAATGATATTGAGCTTCTTCTCATGAACTCACTGGTTTAGTAAAGTGTCTATTCAAGTGGTTTGCACATTTAAAAAATTGCATTGTCTATTTTCTTGTTGAATTGTAGGAGTTCTTTATGAATTCTGGAAATTAGACCTTTATGAGATATATGATTTGCAAATATTTTCTCTCATTTTGTGTGCTTTCTTTTCACTTTCTTGATAATGTCCTTTGATGCATAGAAGTTTCTATTTTTGTGAAGTTTAATTTGCCTTTTCTCCCTTTTGTTGCTTGTGCTTTTATTTTCCTATAGAAGAATTTATCGTCAAATTCAAGGCCATGCAGATTTACTCCATGTTGTCTTCAGAGTTTCCACAGTCTTAGCTTCTATATTAGGCCACCGATCCATTTTGATGTTATATATGTGTATTGGATGAGTTAGAGGCCTGACTTCATTCATTTGCATGTGGAAATCTATTTTTCCCTAGTCACTGGTTCTTTATTCTCTTAACAAATATTTTTCCTCTCTTGTCTATATATTTAAAACTTTACTTTTTATTTTATTTTAATTTTTAGTACTGGAAGTTGAACCTAGGGCCTCATGCACACTAGGCAAGTGCTCTACCACTGAGTTGTACCCCAATTTCCTTTAATTTTTTTTTTTTTTTGAGAGAGGGTTCTGCTAAGTTGTGCAGGCTGCCTTTGGCCTTGAACTCATGATCCTTCTGTCTTAGCCTCCTGAGAGGCTGGGATTACAAATATGTGCCATAGCCCCTGGCTAAAACTTTAGGTCTCCATTTTTACTAATGCAGAAAACTAAGGCAAAATGAAATGCTTATACTTTAAGGATCTTGCATTTCTGACATTTATTCGTTCCGGAGAAGTCTGGCATCCACAAACTGCATTTCCTCAATGGGAATGGAAAAGATGGAACTTCCTCCTTTGAGATGATTTACGTGTGACGGTCAGCCTGTTTTGGAGCTATAGACTTTTGGGGACAACTTGAAATAGAGGCTTTCCTGTGACCTTTAGGGTTAAATCGTCACTTGTTCACTTCCTTCAGAATGTCAGAAGTCCACTTGACCTGACTACTTGGTAGCCACTGATATCATGAAGTGAGTTTAGCACCCAGAAGGTAATCAATACATGTGAACAGACTGATGGGCTGAGGAGAGATGCCTCTGGCAGAATCTCAGCTCCATTTTCGTTTTGACAGCTTGGGGCCCACGACTGTGTCTGTTCTTCTTTCAACACTTTCCTTTGTTCAAAGAAATGTATGGCCTTTCTCTTTTAGTAGACAGTTTTCCTTAATGAAAGGTAAGAGTTCCTATATGGAAGCTGCAACTTTCCCAAAACATTTTATCTTAAGGCAGTGTAATGAGTGTCTATTATAGGTTGTTATGCTAGGCATTGGGAGCCCCAGGAAGAATAAGAAGCAATTGCTCTTCCAGGGAAACTTACCATTGCAGCCCAGAAGAGATATATATGTATTCAGGTATACTAAATTATTGAAGATTGAAGACACTGCTTTCTAGAAATACACAAGTGGTGGTATTTTATAGCAGTGGAGGATGTAGACTTGGGACCCAGAATTCTATGGCTCAGGCACTAACTCTGCAACTTACTAAGAGTATGTTGGGGAGCTGATGATTTAATGTAGTTTTCCCTTTGTAAAATAGAGGTAACCATATCTCACTCAGAGAGTCAGCAAATTTAAAGAGAGAGAATTCATGAATGTTTCTCATTGGTAAGCGTTCAAGAGCTACTTTTTATAGTACTCCCATGCAGTTCTTTTTTTTTAAATTAGTTTATATTAGTTGAACAAACTACTTTGTTTCATTGTGACATTTTCACATATGTATATGTATTTTGATCATAATTTCTCTAATGATTACCTCACACAAAGGCATATACTGTCCACATTTTATAGAGAGTCCTGAGACCTTGGAGGTTGAGTTATATACTCCAAGCCAGTAGCTAGTGAGTAGTGGTGCTGTAATTAAAAGCCAGGCAGTCTATTCACAGACTTATAATCTTAACCACTACTATAAATGCCCCTGTGTGGAACTTGTTGTGCTATGGGGGCTTGCATGTTGCTGTGATGCTGAAAGCTTATTGTTGTTAGGTGCCGTTGAGTAGGTGTCTGACTCATAGTGACCCTAAGTACAACAGGTGAAACAGTATTGTTAGTGCTTCTTTCCTATTCATAGGGTTTTCAATGGCTGATTTTTTTTTTTTTTTGTTAGTAGGGGAGTGGGTTGTGAGGTCCTTCTCCCAAGCCTATAGCACTGGGTGTTCCCAGGAGGTTACCCATTCATGTACTAACCAGGCCTGACATTGCTTAGCTTCTGGGATCTGATGGGATCCCAGTGGTATGGCTGCAGGCAATTCTGAAAGCTATGCCATTGGTATTTTAGATGCCAGCAGGGCTACTCCTGGTGGGCAGGTTTCAGCTGGGCTTCCAGACTAAGTCAGAGTAGGAAGAAGGACTCTGCAGCCTACTCCTGAAATAATTAGCCATTGAAATCCAGGTGAATAGCAGAGAAGCACTGTCAGTGTAGTGCTGGAGAATGAGCCCCCCAGGCTGGAAAGCATTCAGAAAACAATGGGGGAAACATTGCTTCCTCAAAGTAGAGTCAACTTTAATGACAAGAGTGGAATAAAGCCCCTGGGACATCCTTTTGCAGATGTGGCATAATTAAAAAAGAGAAGAAATACAGTGGTTGCAACATTAGGCTCAAACATAATAAGATCGTGTGCATAGCACAGTGTATAGTAGTTTTTCATTCTGTTATACATAAAGTCATTAGCATCAGACCTGACTCAACTGCACCCAACAACAACAGCAGCAACAACAACAACAATACCACACATTTTCTTTCACTGGAACTAATAATGTACTGCTGTTGTATCCTTGAGGGAGGAATTATTTATATTTGGGATGATCATGGAAGGCTTCCTGGAGGAATTAGACCTTATGCTTGGCCTTGAGGCATGATAGAAAAATTTGGTTTTCTCTTTCTTACTTTTACTCTAAGTTTTAATATACACACAATGTATTGTGTTAACACTGTGTGGATGGAAAACAGTATTTTGATTGTTTTTTAAAATGCCCTGGGGTTAAAGCTTAATCTGCCAGCCTCCTCCTGATATTTATTAAACTTCATGATACTAAAGTTTCTCCAACTATCACTGTCACTGTTCGACACTGAATGACAGAGTCTCCCTTAAGAGCTGTGGTGCAAAAGTAGAGGATGAGGCTACCGACACAGACCTGTCACTCAGAGTTAAGGCTTTCATTACCTTTGGCAGGATGTGAAAATTGTAGGTTAAAGGGAGGCAGAAGTTGAATTTGTTCCCCGGGGGCTCTCCCTCATTTTCCAATAAATACTCTTGATATGGGATAAATGTAAAAAAGAAAAGAAAACAACACAAAAAACTCAAAACGCCGAAACAAAACAGCACCAAAAAAGCCAAAAGCAACTCCAAGCCTTGGACTCTGATATAAATGTCAACACTGCCCAAGTGAGAACTCTGCCAAGCTATGAGACCATCTGTTCACTTGTTGATCATATGTGCAGCACGTGATTGTACAAATTAGTTCAATTTGTGCTCACCACAATCGTGTGAGCATATTCTTCCGAAATGATTGCTAGTGCACGATCGAGGGAGATCTTTTCATTCTCTGTATTCATATCATATGAACTGTGAAAAGATGAAAGCCTCATTTACATAACCTGAGATAAAAGGAGGCGAAGTATTGTAATTATCCTTTCAAGCTAAATTTTCACTGCTGTTTAAATTAACCTATGCAGAGTGCAAGTTAACCCCAAGGAGAGCGCTTGCCCCATAAAATTTATTTGTGAAGTCAGGAGGGTTTATACACCGGCCAGTCAATTACACACGTGCTGTTGAGATGCTGCCCGCACGTTGGAAAGGATGGTGAGGAAGCTGGGGGCTGCTGTGCCGCTGTAGGGCATTTTTATTTCTCTCCAGTGATGTTCCGTTTTTACTTGGGTAAAATCGACAAGATTATTACAGCTGGCCATGCTTTCTTGGCTTTTCAAAGTAGTAGATAGAAAGAGCAATGATCCGGAGTCAGAAAACGAGGGTTGCTGCCACATGCTAATTCTACAACTGCCATGGGAGAGTCCATTAACCCCTCTGAGGCTCAGTTTGCTTAGATTTCCACTGGCTTAGATGCTGTCTTGGACTCTAAAAAGCTGCAATTCTCAAAAATGCTGCAATTCTCAAAGACAGCTTATCGATATACACTTAACCTGGTATTTAAAATCTTATGATATTATATGATCCTTAAAATTAAAATCTAATATTAGTGTTTTTTAAACCTGAAATTTTTGTACTATAAAAGCCAGGATGCTGGGTGTGGTGGTGCACACCTGTAATCCCAGTGGCTCCGGAGGTGGAGGCAGGAGGATCGCAAGTTTGAGACCAGAGGCAGTCTGCGTAACTTAGTGAGACGCTGTCTCAAAAAGTAAAAAAAAAAAAAAAAAAAAAAATGGGCTGAGGGTGCAGCTCAGTGGTCCAGCACTTGCAAAGCATGCAGGCGTGAGACTCTGGGTTCAACCCCCAGTACCGCAAAACAAAGAAACAAACAAAACAAAGCCAGGATGTCCTAATGCTTATCTTTATATGAGAGAGTTGCAGTTTGTCTGATGTTTTGAATTGCATAATACACACACACACACACACACACACACACACACACATATCATGCTGAATGCTGAAAGTTGCAGTTAAGTCTTTTGGGATTTGAAAAGAGTTGTTCAAAAGACCCTTGTTTTAGGTATGTGTTGCGGTGTATCAAAATCATCCGAAATGCTAGTAGCTTAAATACAAACACTGATGATTTCACATTTCTGTGGGTTGGGATTCTGGGAATCCTTTACCTGGGTGTCTCTGGCTCAAGGTCATGTGGCTGCAGTCACAAGGTCAGCCACGGCATAGTCTCTTTGGAACTAGCTCCTCTCAGCTCGGGCAGGATTCATTTTTGCTCTCACTGATGTAGTTATTGGAAGGGTTCAGTTTTTACAGCCTGTAGGAGTGAAGGCCTGTTTTTTCCTGCTGTTGGCAAGAGGCCTCTCTGAATTCCTTGCTCTCTGGATTTTGTGGGGGAGCTCAAAACAAAGCATCTGACTTGCTTTGAGAGCAAAAGAGAGTTAATACCCAAGACAGCAGCCACAGTCTTTCTAGAACCTCACCTCAGACGCTACTGGTGACTTTGACATAGTCTATTAATTAGAAGCAAGTCAGTGAATCTGGATCATCCTCAAGGGGAGGGAATTACAAAAGGGTATATATCCCAGAAGGCAGGGATTTCTTGGCATCTCAGGGACTCTCTGTAACAGCACTGAATATTCATTCACTTTATTTATTTCAGGTAAATGATTACAGATATTATCCAGTGTCTTTTCCTGGGATGTAAAAATAATCATTACAATGAGATACCATTTATCTCAGGGCAATAAATTCCAGGCCTATTTTGAAATCTGTGAAATACTGGTAATTGCAGTGATTTGAGGGTACACAGGTGGTATGAACACTAATTATCAGTGTGGAGGGTATGAAATCAGGAGCAAAGGTAAACCACCTTGGAAGCTGACTATGCCTTCTAGTTGGGCCACAGATGGACTGAAATCATAATTTATCCATCCCTGTGTTTGGAAGTCACTGGGAAACTGGCATTTTTCAGCGTTTCTGGTTATAATGTTTCTATATTAGGCATAGTGAGGAATGGGGCTATTTCAGAGCCAAATTGCTAAGTGGACACAACCATCTCTGTAACTGCTGCTCTTTCCTCTCTTGTATCATCACGCTCTCTGTGATCCCTTGTTGGCAAGGAAAGATCTGAAACCAATAACTCTGTCACAGCCAAGGTTTAGCTCATCCAGTGATATTTGCCTGGCTTCATAGAATGGAAAGCTGTGCCAGCTGCTGAAGTAATTTCATGAACATTTGGGAAAGATGTTTTTCCCTTCAGTGGGAGCTTGTGGAGGGAAAAGGCTGGGATTCACATATTTAGTAGGCAGTTGCCTCCGGTCCTAAAGGCACAGTCCTTTTCTGTTTCCATCTGAACATCATGGAACAGTAGTGCTGAGCTCAACGTCATTATGCTCTGGACACAGTAGATATAACCTCTGTTTCCTTAAAAAAAGCAAAGCAAAGCAAAACAAAGAGTATGTTAGCTCTTATGCTTAGTGGTGGAAAGAAGGAAGGAACTGTTCCAAATTGCTGGGGAGAGCACTCATCTTTTATTTAGTGGAGTGGAGATTCCTGAGTGAGACAGAAATTGTGAGAAAGAGTTAAACATGTAGGCTTGGCAATGGGGCTGGGAAGGATGGAAACTGACATAAATATTTGCTGTGCACTTCATAGTTTTCTTTATTTTCATTCTTTTTTTTTTTTTTTTTTTTTTTTTTGTGGTACTGGGGTTTAAACCCAGGGCCTCGAGCTTGCATGCTCTGCAGGTGATGGACCACTGAGCTGCATCCCCAGCCCATTTTTTTACTTTTTGAGATAGGGTTTCACTAAGTTATGCAGACTGCCTTTGGTCTCGAACTTGGGATCCTTCTGCCTCTGCCTCCTAAACTGCTGGGATTATAGGCGTGTGCCACTGTGCCCTGCTTTATTTTCATTATTAAAAAGTGGATATTATCATTTCCAGTTTTTAAAAAAGATGACTTGGGCTAAGAGTGGCTGGGTGGTTTTTGAATCCTTAAAATGAGGACCCTGGGAATACCTGTCTCATGAGGTTGCTTTTGAGATTAAGTGAGCTAAAACATAAAGTTCTTGGCAGATACCTGCCGTTGTTATTATTACTATTAGTGCTATTTCCCAAGGTCACATAGTCAGGAATTAGCAGGGTAAGGCAATGAGTCAGGATACCTGACTCAACCTTTTGTGCTTTCTCTCAAATCAGCAAATTTGATAGTTAGTGATGGGAGGCTGATTCAGGTGGGTGAGAGAGCAAGGAAGGAGGGTAAAGAATTGCAAGTCGTGGAGGAAAAAGGGCTGTGGGAAGGTTTATGTGACAAAAGCAGCTGAAGGGTGTAGGAGTTGATGTAGGCAGACATGAACTGCTGGAGGGTTTTAAAGTCAACTGTGATTTATTTGAATTTGATACAGTATTGAGTACCAGGGGAGGATATTGGGAGACTGCATTATTTGGTCAAAGCAGGGGTGAGGGAAAAGTTTTAGAGGTGACATTCTCAGCTATTATTAATAAGGAAGGGAAGATAAGACTCTAATTGATTGGAATATAAGCCACAACTTGGAATAAGAGGGAGCAGCAGGTAGACAGTAATGTAAAATGGGCTAAATAACATTGAGTATGGAATGCTGCCTCTGTTTTGGCCATTTTTCCTCTAGACTTAAGAGTTCATGTTGTGTTCTGTAGAAATTGTGTGGTAGGCACCTGGGGATGGTCCACCAGCCCTGCAGGAGTCTGGTTTTGGCTCGATCTGGAAATCCAGCAAGACTTGCCAACACATCTTTCTGATCTTACGTTTGCTAGTACTGAGGACCCCATGAGATGCAGGCTCCTATAAAAGGTTGCATCAGTAGCACAGATTGAGGTTTGCAGAACTAGAAAAGTAGAATTGCCCCAGAGAGTGGGTGGTTGGCAGCCTGACAGTGTAGTAAGAAGCTCTATGAATCATGACATCTCGAGGTCCGCCATGGCCAAGATGGAATCATGTAAATGAGAGGCAGAGGAAACCACTGCACTGGGAAAACGGCTGCCTGTAGCAGCACTGAATCCTGAAGGGACACAGAGGGGACTGGATGCTGAGCACCAGTTTGTGCTTTGTCTTGCGGGAGAGTGGTAAACAGTACCCTCCTGTGGTCTTCTTGATCAGGGAGAAATGAGGAGGGACATGGCCCCTTGTTTTTGTGCTCTGTTTCCTTTCCAATGAGGACATCACCTTCTTTCACCAAGGCAGCCATTTTCAAGATGGCAGGCCATGAGGAAAAGTACATTCTACGGGATTCTTCCATCCATCCCACTAGACTGAGTCAGTGATCTCCCAACCCCATGGTTGTGGTCTCCCCAAATTCAGATGTTGAGACCTGGTCCCCAAGGTGGAAATATTAAGAGATAGGGCTTTCAAAGGTGATTGGACCACAAGGGCAGAGCCTCTCATGAATAGACGTAGGGCCCTGCCAAGTTTTCTCCTTCCTCCCTGTGAGGATGCAGTGAGAAGTCACTATCTGTGAGGAACAGGTTCTCATCCAAAATTGAATCTGCTGGTGCCTTCATCTTGAATGTCCCAGAACAGTGAACAGTAAATGTTTGTTATTAATAAGCAACTCCCCTGCCTCTGTTTATGGCATTTCTTTCTATAGCAGCCCCATTGGACTGAGACACTGGCCTTCAGGTGCACACAATTTCTAAATATAACCCAGGAGGAAATTTATTGACCACCTCAGCTCCCCTGACTGATGGCTCTGGAATACTTTTGCTGCCATCAGTTCAGAAGCCTGAGCATCAGGCGAAGGGCAGCTTCACCCACTCTGTTTGCCATATCCCTGGTTGATCCTGCGAACTGACAAGCTAATAGGACCCCATCAGGACCCTTAACATTAATTTTAGTGTAATCATATGCTTTTGCTACCTGATGCCCTAGAGCTTTTCACATATTGACACCAGCTTAGGCCATCTTACTTCATGTATATTTTTAAAGTTCTTGACATTAAATTTTGGCTTTCCTGCTAGTTGCAGGGCTGAGGTTGCAGAAATCACAATGTTCTGAGGGTGCCAGAGCCTCCTGGGAGTTATGAAGAGAATGACAAGGCCTGGGAATAGCTTATGCCAGGCTTCCTAACCCTCTTTGAGATCATGATAACATTTGCACTGCCAAGACATGCTGGGACAAATAAACTCATCTCTCTAGAGGTTCTGATGTCCCCAACCCCCACTCTTGAGGACCATAGTGATCAAAATGATACTACATTTCATACTGATTAGGAAGTTGTATCCATCCTATAAGGGCCAATTTTTGACTTATTTGGAGAATATGGACCAAGACACATAATTATTTTTCCCAAGTGTGTGCTTATAGGTTTGGAGCTGTGTTGTTGTTAGGTGCCATCCAGTTGAGTGTAACTCATAGTGACCCCGTGTATAACACAATGAAACACTTCCCAATTTGGTGCCAGGCACATGATCTTATTTATGTTTAAGCCATTATTGCAGACACTGTGTCAATCTATCTAGTTGAGGGTCTTCCTTTTTTTTTTTTTTTTTGACCTGCCAATCTACCAAACATGATGTCCTTTTCCAGGGACTAGTCCCTCCTGACTAAATGTCCGAAATATGTAAGACTCAGTCTAGCCATACTTTCTGCAATGAGCACCCTGGTTGCACTTCTAGGACAGATCTGTTGATTCTTTTGGCAGTCCGTGGAATATTCACTATTTTTCTCCAGCACCATAATTCAAAATCGTCAATCCTTCTCCTGTCTTTCTTATTCAATGTCCAGCTTTTACAACCATATGATACGACTGAAAGTACCATGGCCTGAGTCAGGTGCACTTTTGTCTTCAATGTGACATCTTTACTTTTCAACACTTTAAAGAGGTCTTTTTGCAAGAATTTTAAACCTTAAAGACTTGAATGGAGGACACAGGAGAGAATGCAGATAAAACTACACAATTCTAGATGGGATTTCAAGGGGAAGGAGAACAAGAGATAAAATTCATCTTAGACTTCTTGTTAAAAATAACAATTGAAAATATACATTTATCTCCCTCTCTATCCCAAATAGTTTTAAGATTACACAACAGGAATACAAAAAGATGTAGTCAAAAATGACAAAGAAAATTAGCAATGTGTCTTTTGATTTCTTGGCTGCTGCTTCAATGGGTGTTGATTATAGAACCAAGTAAAATTGTGGACAACCTCAATCTTTTCTCCAATTATCCTTAGGTTGCTTACTGAACCAGTTGTAAGGATTTTTGGTTTGTTGATGTTGAAACGCAATCCATACTGAAGCCTGTGTTCTTTGATCTTCATCAGTAAATGTTTCAAATCCTCTTCATTTTCTGCAAGCAGAGTTACATCATCTGTATAACACAGGTTGTTAATGAGTCTTCCTCCAATCATGATGCCACATTCTTCTTCATAAAGTCCAGATTCCTGGATTATTTACTCAGAATAGAGATTGAAGAGGTATGGTGAAAGGATACAGCATTGACACACACCATTCTTGACTTTAAACCAAGCAGTGTTTCCTTGTTCTGTTCAAATGACTACCTCCTGGTCCATGCACAGATTCCTCTCATGAGTACAATTACATGCTCTGGTATTCCCATTCTTTGCAATGTTATCCATAATTTGTTATGATTCACACAGTTAAATGCCTTTGCATAGTCAATGAAACATCAATAGTCATTTTTCTGGTATTTTCTACTTTTGCCTAATATCCATCTTACATCAGTAATGATGTCCCTGGTTCCATACTATCTTGTGAATCAGCTGGATTTCCTAGCAGTTTTATGTCTACACTGCTGCAGTCATTTTTGAATGATCTTTAGCAAAGTTTTGCTTTTATGTGATACTAATAAAACAATTTGATAACTTCCATATTTGGTTGGATCCAGTTTCTTGAGAATAGGCACAAATATGGATATTTTCCAGTCAGTTGTCCCAATCTCTTGGCATAAACACATTAGCACCTCCAGTGCTGCATCTCTATTGGCATTCCATCACCTCCTGGAGCCTTGTGTTTCACCAATTCCTTCAAGGAAGCTTCCACTTTGTCCTTTAGCACCTTAGTTCCTTATTACATGCAACCTCTTGAAATGGTTGGTCATCCAATAATGATTAGAAAAAAATTGGAGCTGTGTTATGTCTGCCTTTTTCTGATCATTGCTGCCTATTTTTAAAAATAAACTCCTCTTGAGTAGTTCATTCTTTTTCCTCTTGTTTTTTTAAACAGCCAGTTAGCCCTCTTGGAATAGTCTCTTCAAAAACATTCTGCTCACCCAGAGGCTCTTGGAGGCCAATATGAGATCAGTTTAGCCCAGTGGAATAAGTAAAGTCTTTTGAGTCACACTAACTGAAAATTGAGTCTCATATCTGTTACATATTATAAGCATAGGCATATTACCTGTAAAACAGATTAATAAGAGGCCTAGAAGGAAAAATATAGTTAAAGTGGCAGACATAACTCAATATCAGTTGTTATTATTAATTATCACTTTTTCTATCAAGGGTTAACACTGTGTTGGAGTAAAATGTATATTTAACCTCTAATAAATGTTGAAATTCTGCCTCTGTCTTCTGTTCCCATCAAAAAGGGCTTGTATATAGAGAAAAGAATCCTAAAATTCATTCAGAAGCACAAAAAGCCATGTATAGCCAATACAACCTTGTTGTTGTTAGGTGCCATGGAGTTGGATCTGATTCATAGTGATCCTATTATAACAGAATAAAACACTACTAGATACTGTGCCATACACATGATCTTTTTATGTTTAAGCCCATTGTTGCAACCACTGTTCTTCTCATTTTGAGTCATGCCACACCAGCAAATGGAAGTCCCAGGGCCTCTACTCCATTTCTCTCATTAAGGTCGATTCTACTTTGAGGACACAACTCTTCCCCAGTCATCATTTGAACTCCCTCCAACCTAGGGAGCTCATTTTCCAGCACTATATTTGACAGTGCTTCTCTGCTATTCATAGAGTTTCTAATGCTTAATTGTTTTGGGAGTGGGTTGCCAGGTCATTTTGCCTAGTCTGTCTTAGTCTGGAACCTCAGCTGAAACTTATCCACCATGGGTAGCCCTACAGCATAGCTTTTTGGCATTAAAGCAACACTTGAGCTCCCACAGCATGAGAAGCTGACAGACATGTGGGGGAAAACATCCTTAAGTAGCAAAAAAAGTGCAGGAGACACCACATTCCCTCACTTCAAACTATACTACAGGGCCATAGTAAGAAAAACAGCTCGGTATTGGCACAAAACAGGCATGAAGATCAATGGAATAGAAGAACCAGTTGTACACTTACACACCTACAGCCAGCTGATCTTTGACAAGGAGTCAAAGGGATACATTGGAGAAGAGATGGCCTTTTCAACAAATGGTGCTGGGAAATTTGGATATCCATACGTAGAAGAATGAAAGTAGGCCTGTACCTCTCAGTGCGTATAAGAATCAGCTCAAAATGGATCAGAGACCTCAGCATATAATTGGAAACCTTAAAATTATTAGGAAAAAAAGATAGGAACACATTCCATCACATAGGATAGGCAAGTACTTTCTTAACAAGTCTCTAAATTGCCCAGGAAACTGTACCAAGAATTGATGAATGAGATTACATAAAACTTCTGTTAGCAAAGGGAAACAATTAATAGAGGAAAGAGAGCGCCCATAGAATGGGAGAAAATCTTTGCATCCTACACATCTGACAGAGGATTAATTTTTAGAATATAGAAACAACTTAAGAAATCAAACACCAAAGTAACAAATAATCCAATAAATAAATGGGCAGTAGAATTGAACAGGCATTTCTCAAAAGAAGCAATACAAATGGCCAATAAACACATTTCTTTAGGGAAATAGAAATCAAAACAGCAGTGAAATTCCATCTCACTCCAGTAAGAATGGCCAAACTTAACAAAATAAATAACAGCAAATGCTGGCCAGGATGCGCAGAAAAAGGAACTCTTTCATACTGCTGGTAGGACTATAAATTAGTTTAGTCACTTTGGAAATCAATATGGAGGTACCTTGTTGTTGTTGTTGTTAGGTGGCGTCAAGTTGGTATTCTACTCATAGTGACCCTCATAGGGTTTTCAATGGCTGATTGTTTCGGGATTGCCTTGGGAGTGGATTTCCAGGTCCTTCTCCCATTTTTGCGGTGCTGGGAATTGAACTCGGGACCTCAGAGACTGCAGTGCAGTGCTCTACCAACTGAGCCAAATCCCAGCCCCATGGAGGCACCTTAGAAAACTAAAAATAGAAGTACCATATGATCCAGGTATACTGCTTCTAGGAATATACCCAAAAGATGATAAGTCATTATACCATTGGGAAACCTGCACTTCCATATTTAATGCAGCCTTCTTCACAATTGCAAGCATATGGAATCAACCCAGATTTCCATCCACACAGGATTAGATTAAAAAATTATGGTATCTATACGCAATGGAGTACTATTCAGCAGTAAAGAAGAGTGAAATTATGTCATTTGCAGCAAAATGGATGGAACTGGAAAGTATCATTTTAAGTGAAATTACCCCTACTCAAAAGAGAAATACCACATATTTTTACTCAGATATGGGAACTAAATCTACCTAAAAGGAAAAAAAATACATATAGCTCTATATATAAATGTACAATAATACTTATCTAAGAACGGAAAATACAAGTGGACCAGATATGAGGGTGAAGGGAACTAGTGGGAAGGAGTTGATGTTGGGGAGGGTAATTGGGGGAGGGGAAAGAACAGAGTGGTAAAGAGGGAGAGAAAAAATTGCAAAATATAGGATGCAACTCTATGAATATATGAAAAAAAGAAAAAAGAGAAAAAAGGACAAAAAGGAAAGAAAGGAAATCAATCAGGATATAACTCATGTTTGCGTACAACTGTGATCACATGTTAATTAAAATTCATATTTTTTCTTCTTTTGTCTTTCTGTTCTGTAAAATGTTTAAGGAGATTAAAGTGTAAGCAAAACTGATTTAATAGTTGCATAATGGGTATATCAAATGATTTATCACTCTGTATCCCACTAATATGTATAGATAAAATACTAATTTAAAAAAAGGTCTTGTGTGGTTGAATTGCTGTTCCCAAGTTCATGCATAAAGTGCACATTCTTTACTTAAATAATAGATCTTGAGTGTATTTACACTTAAGGAATTCTAACAACTACAGTGACCTAGACCCAGTCATACTAGAATAGAGACCACAGAACAGGAGAGCAACAATAGTGGAGCTGAATGACACAAGCAATGTCCTGAAAGGGGAGAGGAACCAGAGAATCTCTGGCATGTGGAGGTGAGAACGTTGTTTCTGAGATGATAGTTTTGGCTGCAAAACATGCTGGGACCTTAATGGCAAACAATCTAGGAAAAGGAAGAGGTTGGGACCAACTGGGATTGGAATTAGGAAAAATGTGCCAGTATCTAAGCAGTGTAGAAGGGCGACCTTGATCTTCCTGTGCAATGCTGGTTTGGTCATTCTGCATGGCCTGGCAGATTGTGCTGGTAATGAGCATGGGAAAAAGGAGATGGGTCACAAAACATCTATTTTAGGTGCTGCCTCTGGGTGTTCCAGGTCTGGGGTTTACCTCAGTTGGTAGAGTGTTGCTCTGCACTTTCTGAGGCCTTGGGTTTGATCCCTAGCACCATAAAAATGGGAGAAGGACATGGAAATCCACTCCTGAAGCAATTCCAAAACAATCAGCCATTGAAAACCCTATGAATAGCAGAGAAGCACTGACATAATGCTGGGCGTGGCACAGTGTGGAGAAGAGTTTTGTTCTGTTGCACAGATGATCACTAGGAGTCAGACCAGACTCCACAGTACCTAGTAATTACAAATCTGGGTGTTCCATTGAAGTTTTGCAGCAATAGTGTTCACATCCTATTTTGCAGATGAGGACACTTGAGGTTCTGGGAGTTTAAATAACTTTGTTTAAGGTCAAAAATCTTACGAGTATAAAAGTGAGTGACCCCTTGTGTCATTCTGTATTTAAACTTCAATTCTTTATCATATCACACAGTCTCTCTGACAGTAGCTGAACCATCAGAACAAAATTAAATTACATCCAATGAACTCTGCTTAAGAAGGTAGGCAGGAAGACAATTCACTCTAGGCATATTTAAGCAAAACCTTGACACTTCATCACAGAAGTTTATAAATCCAGATAAATCACTTAGGTGGACTAGACAAACAGTAAAGGTGAGATATTTAAAGGCTTCATGATATCAGATGACATCCTAAGCAATTACATCAAATATTAGTCACTTTTAGTTCTGTGAGTCAAGTAGTGACATCAGCGTTTTGCATCCTCTTCATAGAGTTTTGTTTACTCTGTTCTGTATCTCTGCAGAATCTCTCATGGTCCAGCTCTCAGACTTACTTTGTTTCATAGTCTGTGGGCTTTGAGGTCATAAAACTTTTACTTAAAACAGGATCAAAGGCGTTAAAATCTTAGTAACTGAAGTTTTACAGATCCAGTTTTGTGGCTTTTGCAGCACAACGAGAATGCCTTTCAACTTGATCTGTGAACTGTTGAACAACTGTGTCTATTACAAGCTTATGGATACATATTCTGAATTTTTTTATCTGATGTTGTTGGTTGGTGACTTCTGTTCTGTCAACCCAATTTTTCCCTTAAGTTGTATGAATTTCTTCTAGCATAACATCAATTTCTTCAGCATTGCATTTTTGATTTGTCCATGAAATAAAGGCCGGTGCTTCTCTGAGTAATATCCAGAATGTACATTTTTTTCTTTTGTATAAAATGCTTTCATTGTTTCTGAAACCATTTTTAGGTCCATTCCATTTGCCTGTGGACATTTTGATAATTTTCTAAAAACACTGAATGGTAAGAATGGTTATAAACCTATAATTTATCTATAAGGCTAGTATCAAAATCCAAATTTTGCTGAGACATATTCTAAAGGGTATTTCTACTGACTTAAATGTACAGAAAATATTATTTTAAAAACTACTACTTTGAATGTTAAGTTTGAACCATTTACCAATTCTTTCCTTCATATCCTTCCTTCATTTTCTCCATTCCTCCCTCAGCTCCCATGCATGATGGGGTCTGGAATAGTCTTGCTGCTGTCGATTCAAAAGCCGAAGCATCAGGAGGAGTCCATTTGTTCAAAAATATTTGTTGAGCATCTGCTCAGCATCTGTATGTATAAGTCTATTGCTGAGGATGATGAGTGAGGTGTAATCCTGAAGGTATGAAGATGTAAACCAGTAGTTACAGTGCCAATTGATCTGGGTCATCCTGGTTGTATATTCACAGTAAGTAGCAGAAACAGCAGCAGGAGCAGCAGAAAGAATTTTAAGGCAACTAAAAGGAAAAAGGGGATTTAGACTTTGCCTAGGAAGTTGGACTAGACAATGTTGAACTTCATGAAAATAGTCCACACAATTCTATTTCCAGGCATGAGCAGTTAGATTCAAATGTCATTGGGAAAATATTTCTCAGCACAGTGGAGATAAGAGAGGGCTGGATTAAGGCCAATTGATGCCCTACACACAGCCCAAGCATAGCTTCTCCTAGGCTTTCTCCATTGCCTGAAATATAGGGTCGATTATACCAATCAGCCAATGGGGTAAATGCTACTCAGGTCTAACCAGCTGTGTTTATACTAGAGAGGCAGCAGAAACTCTTTATGTCTGATGACACCATCAAACCAAAATTTTAAACTTTATTCATTCATCATGGCCAGGAAAACATCTTGTTAAGTAATGCAGATTTAAGGTAAACATACCAAAAAGAATAAAATATTCTATTAGAGCACGACAGTGAACAGTAGGTACTCCTTTCCCTACCCTTTGTGCCCTGAGCATTACTTATTTTGGTTAATGGTTAATTCAAGGCTGGTGATTAATGATAGATAGCAACATGATCAGATTTGAAGCATATAGTTTAAGGGGTGTTATACATGGCTGAGGCTGGAGGGAAAACCAGAATAAAAATGTGGGGTAACTTGAAAAGCAGACCTGGCAAATGATAATCCCATTTCCCTTGTAAGTAAGAGCTCACATCCTGCTGACTACTCTCCCTTGCTGTATGAGAGCAATGACAACAAAAACAACAATACTACAATAGAGGAAGAAGAAAGAAAACTTACTACATATTTGACACAGTGTCCAGAACATATTATGAATTGTCTCATTGAATCCTCATAACGCATTTATGATATAAGTAATATTGCTACTCATATTTCACAGATGGGGATATTTGGAGAGGTCAAATGGAGCTGGGCTTTGAATTCAGTTATGTTTTGTTGTCTCCTTGTTATAAAGTTCCTTATATCCATAATGCATCTTGCCTGCTACACTGTAAACTCGATGGAATTGCATTCTATTTGAACCTTGCAACTCTTTAGATGCCTGCCCTAGGTAGGGCCTTGCAGATAGTTTGTCCAGTGAATGAATGGATGAATAGGCCATGCATTAACAATTACAAATACTCTGTTAAGACCCAGTATCTTACCTGAGCACTGTGGCACATGCCTATCATCCCAGCAACTTGGGAGGCTGAAGCAGGAAGATCATGAGTTTGAGGCTAGAGGCAGGCTGTGCAATTCTGTTTCAAAAGGAAAATTAAAATAGGGGCTGGCAGTGTGGCTCAATTGTAGAGCATTTGCCTACCATGCATGAGGCTTTGAGTTCAATCCACAGTACTGCAAAAACAAACAAAAAACCTCACAACAAAAAACAGCAAAGCACCAACAAAAGCCTCATTATCTTTTAATTCCTAAAGTATATTATTTGTAATCATTTGCTTGGAAAAGAACAATAATAAAGAAGTAAAAGACTACCTAAGATGTTACTTTAACCATCGTTGTATTTATTTTCATTATTGTTCTGTGATTTTTTCATTTAAAAAGGCAGAAGTCCACTTAAACCAGAATCCCGAAACAACCAGTGGGTGCTATAGTCGTGTGTAAATATGAATTTTCTCTCATAAAGTGATGCTTTTTTGTGTTGAATTTTTATCTTTAATAAAGGATTAAATTGTTTAGTGACCTGAAAATTGAAAAGTTTCTCTGTAGCAAGACAAAAGTGATCATTTCTGGAGTGAGTGTGAATGAATGCTCCCTGGTTATCATATTAGTTCTTCAACCAGTTGAATGTCAAGATTTGTATTTTCCAGATTAATTATTAGCCTAGGCAAAGACTATGGGGCTGTCATGCTTCACAATTAATACTCAGACTATTATGAAAGAAAGATAATTTGGTATTTTGAAAGGGAGATAATTTTGTGTTTTCTGGCTCATTCTTCAGGGATAAAAATAGAGAATCTGCGCTTCCACACTTCTCTCTTTTTATTGCAGGGAGGCAGCAGTTGATTAATTAAGTTGTCAGCTAACTATAAACAACCCATGTCAGTTATTTTACAAGTTTAATAAAGTTTTTAGAAATTTACATCAAAATTTTAATCAACATTACATGTATTATTTATAGTACCCGGGTAGTGCCACTGTGGTGTATTTATAAGCATTGTGCATTGGTGCAGAATTTCAAAGTTGATTCTTCATTAAATTTTAATTCCTGAACTTCGCTCCTCTAGGTGAGCAAAAACAGGAAATAACAAAGTCCTCACCCATCTTGGAAATGAAAATGCTTCCCAGGCTGTTCAGGGCTTCCTCCAGCCCGGCAGGAAATGCCTAAATTTCCCCACAACTCTGACACTTCTTTTCCCTTTTTGCCTGTTGAATCGCTGAATGTACCAATATCCCTGCACACTCTGCATTGTTCCACTCACTGGGGGCACAAGTGCTGTACAAATTGGCAAATACCTCAGAGGAAATGGATCATCCAAAGCGGAGAAATGCAGAAAACAGCAGGAAGGGATCGAGTAGGTGGAGGAGTATGTTTGACACATAAAAAATTCATGCCGAGCCTTCCTAAGCTGCTCAAATGAAAAGTGATTAAGGCGAAACTAATGTCTTCGTGTCATTTCGAGGAAGAAAGACATACTTTTTGGAGCTGACTTTAATTTTATTCTTAGAATTTATGTGAAGGAGAAGGAACATGGGAAATGCAATTAAAATAAAAATTTCGTTCAACATGTGCTGTTTTAGATTGGCACTCATATTAATTCAAAGAACAGGAAGATTATCATCAAATATTTAGCATCCTTTTGTGTGAGTATAACAAGTTCAGTAAACACAGTCTCTAACTTTTTGGAGTTATCTCTCTAAGGCAGAATTAAGATATGGTAGGCAGAAATCTGACCATTTAGAGACAAGGACAATATTCGCTGTGGCTCGAGATAAGAAGAATAAACAGATCTCTACTTAGGCAGGAGCTAGGCTTGCTAGTTTGAAAAACACAACTTTTAAAGCTTCAATGTCTCACAAGAACACTTTCCACAGGATAATTGTTATGTACATTTTTAAATAGCTTTAGAATAACTAAGGCGTCCTTCAAAGATTATTGACACCTTGGTTAATTTTGAAGAACAAGGAAAATGCTTCTCAAATTTGGCAATGGGCAAAGGGTTTCATTTTTAGATTAAACAATGAATAGTTCCCCTAAATCGGTACAGCATGAGTAATGCCTTTGCTCTTTGTCTAATTTAACTAATTAGTAACCACCACATGTTCTAAGGACATAACGATTCCTTCAAATTTCCATGGAGGAGCTTGACAACCCTTGGCAGCTGGCAGGCCACATGACCTTGGAAATATAATTTGGTCCACAAAAGGCTATTGCTGGTTAAAACAAAACAAAGCCAAACAAACATATATACATAGCCTAGGCCA
Organism: Pedetes capensis; assembly: GCA_007922755.1. NCBI lineage: Eukaryota > Metazoa > Chordata > Mammalia > Rodentia > Pedetidae > Pedetes > Pedetes capensis. Next base: position 52,193 of record VMDO01006905.1, read on the forward strand.
CATAGCAAGACTCTGTCTCAAAATAAGTAAGCAAACAAACAAACCAACAGTCATCTCTTAGCTTCAAATGATTTGTGGCTATGTGAAAATATGACGGGGCCACATTTTTCAAAAGAAACCATAAATGTAAGCACTTGGATACAATTTTCACATATATATGTATACATATATATATTTCAAATTTCCACTGAGAAGATTGACAACCCTTGGCAGCTGGCAGGCCACAAGACCTTGGAAATATAATTTGGTCCACAAAAGGCTTTTGCTGGTTAAAACAAAACAAAGCAAAACAAACATATATACATAGCCTAGGCTACATAGCAAGACATATACATACATACATACATTATATACATATATATACACATATATATGTATATATATATATATATGTATACATATATGTTGTTGTTGTTGTTGTTAGGTGCCGTCGAGTCGGTATCCAACTCATAGCGACCCAAGGTACTACAGGGGGAACATTATTGTCAGTGCTTCTCTGCTGTTCATAGGGTTTTCAATGGCAGATTGATTTTGGGAGGGGGTTGCCAGGTCCTTCTCCCAAGCCTACAGCTTCTGGTGTTCCCAGGTGGTTTCCCATCCAGGTACTAACCAGACCCGACCCTGCTTAGCTTCCGAGATCTGACGGGATCGGATGCCACAGGGCTACGGCTGCAGGCCGTATATATACAAATATATATATATATATATATGTATATATATAATATGTATATATATATGTATATATATGTATACATATATACATATATGTATACATATATATATGAAAATTGTATCCAAGTGCTTACATTTATGATTTCTTTTGAAAAATGTGGCTCCGTCATATTTTCACATAGCCACAAATCATTTGGAGCTAAGAGATGACTGTTTATTTGTTTGTTTGTTTACTTCTTTTGAGACAGAGTCTTGCTATGTAGCCTAGGCCATGCCTGGAACTCTATGCAGCACAGACTAGCTTTGAGCTTTTGATCCTCTTGCCTCAGCCTCCTTGAGGGCTGAGATTATAGGTGTGTTCCAGCAAGTCTGGTTTTGATGGTCCCTTCAGATGATTACTGAGCTTTCTACCTTCTTAGTGTCTCTGAGATTTTTATCATTATCATTCTTTCTAGTGCTGCTTGGAAGACCTTTTCCCCTGCCTAACTGTGTCTCTGGGCTGGAATTCAGCTCAGTTGGTAGAGCACTGCTCTGCAGTCTCTGAGGTCCCAGGCTCCATTCCCAGCACCACAAAAATTGGAGAAGGAGGTGGCAATACACTCCCAAGGCAATGCTGAAACAATCAGCCTTTGAAAACCCTATGAGAGTTGCCACAGCATTTAATAACAACAACCACTGTGCCTTCAGCTCCATAAAATTTGAATGTTAGGCGTATAATATTTCCGTATATATACTGTGGTCCTTTAGAGGGTCACGCACTATTGCAATATTGAAAGATTTTGCATCCCTTGAGAACCAGATTTTTACTGGTTGGGAATGATATCACCCCTTGGTGAAGAATGGATGGTGTTCTGATCCTGTGGTTCTCCAGCACTGATTCTGAGTGTATTTTGTGGGACTGAAAAGAAAACATGGCACAACTGGAATACCACGAAAACCCTACACCTCCTCTGCTTTACTCCTTTATGTGCCTGTCCCTGGTAGGCATTCCACTTTGCAATCTCTGATCTACAAGGGACAAAATAAACAGTCTCTGAGGCCCCCTAAGAGATTCTGAGTTGAGCCTGCTGCTTGTGAGTGCCTTGGGCTAGGTGACCATGGTTTTCTGTAGAGTGGCCATTTTCTTCAATGATTTTTTTAGGTGATTTCAAGTTGGGTACTTTTTATTTCAAAAAAGAGATGATTGCAAATGTGTTCTGGTTTTGATCTAGTGAATTTCTCCATTTAACTGACACTGGTTTGTGGTCAGCAGATGTTTATTGAAATTTCCTATTATGTAGGCACTACACTTAGTCACTGGCACCAGCAGAATTTTACACATGGTGAGCTGAGCACAGTGGTGGATTTGACCATGAGACTCTCCTGGTTCCCCAGTCTCCCCGTTGGAGTGTTTGGTAAAAGTTAATAACGAAGGATTTTAAGGAACCAACCTTCAAATGTTAAAAGTAGAAGTGGTAGCAAAAGTAAGAGGGCTCTCCCAATTTGCTGATCATTGATGCATGTCAGTATGTTAATGCAATTTGTCTGGGATGTGTTTTTCCCCTTATGTGTGTTGAGTCGAAACAAGAAGAAACAGCTGGAAAATGCTCACAGTAGGAATTTAGATATTAGAAAGATTTGTCTTTTGATTGATGAAAACAAAGATGGGTATTAGCTGTCGGGGTTCATCTGGTAATTAGGAAATGGGCTAGATCAGAGGACTAGCATTGAACTGGATGCAGTATGCCTACCTAAAGACTTCTGTTAACTCTTATAGGCTGAATTTGTGTACCTCCCCGCAAATGGATATGTTGAAATCCTAATCCCTAAGGTTATGGTAGCAGGTGACAGAGAAAACTGAACAACAGAGACGCACAAACACTAGAGAACACTCTGACCTGCTGGGAGCAAGTTTACTGGGGGGAAGTGAAGTGGGGGAGAGGGGAAAAGCCTGCTCAGGCAGCAGTGCATTTGAGGGGTGGGTTGCTGCTGCCACATTGAACTAAGACCAGTAGAGGGCTGGCAGGGCTTTTGTGAGCAGCACAGGTGAGAGGAGTGGGAGGAGTTTCTTTGAAGAAAAAGGGAGGGAGGAGAGAACAGTTAGGTCATTTCTGTCTGGCCATCTGCTCTGATCTTGAGTATCTGGGAGCTTGTCTGGGGCTCCTTTGTTCTGTGGTCTGGAACTTCTGACACTGGAGGCCAGTTTGCAGGGCCCTTTACGCTTTCATTCTTGACTTTGGTTATATAGGAATAGGGGTTGAGGTTTTTCTCTCCTTTGACCATTTCCTGCTGAGGTGGGGACATAGGTGTCCTTTGGGGGAGAAGCCACGTGTTTCCAGGAGACTAGTTTGTATGTGGGCTGGGATTTAGCTCAGTTGGTAGAGTGTTGCGCTGCAGTCTCTGAGGACCCGAGTTCAATTCCCAGCACCGCAAAAATGGGAAAAGGGCCTGGCAATCCACTCCCACAGCTAATCCTGAAACAGTCAGCCATTGAAAACCCTACGAGGGTTGCTATGACTCGGATACCGACTCGATGGCAAACAACAACAACAACAAGTTTGTATGTACTTGGAGTCAGCATGAGACCCTGGGTTGCCGGCATAGTGGAGATTTTCTTTGCTTGTGCCTTGAGTGAAAGAGCTCAGAAATTGAATTAGGCAGGGAGCAAACAGCAGAATGACTAGGACCATAATGAGAGGCCCAGCAAGGGACAGAACCATTGCTTTCAGAGGGAAGGTTGGCCAAGAGGAAGAGGGCTGTCCCTGGACACAGGTAACCTCTTCCCTGAAATGAGGTGCCTCATCTCACCTCAGGCTTGATTTATTAGTTTAAAACAAAACAAAACAAAACAACAAACCAATATCTCTAGATTTCTGGTCCTTCTGTCCCATTGCCGACTCCAGCAGTGATGCCAAGAGTTAGTAGTAAAGGTTTGAGTTGAATAGCTCTTTGCATTCATAAGAGAGTTGTCAGAGATCTGGGGAATGGGGTCTGGGGGGCAGCATTGATGTCACCCTTGATTTCAATGCCATTACCTCTTTGGAGATGCTTTTTTCTTCACTATAGTTTTGCCCTTCTCAAACCTGCTTCTTCTTTACTTTAATCCTTTTGGGTTTTTGCCCCAGTCCTTCTACTTATCCTTCCAGTTTTTGGGGAAAGAAAAATCTTTATCAAATTTCTTTCTTTCCATAAACAACACCCTATTCCTTTTGTCCTTCTGAAATCTCTACTTCCACAACTTTCCTGCATCATTCTTTTATAACCTTTTATAACTTGCTCAAACCACCCCATCCATGCCTGAGCCTTCCTGTCTTGTTCTCTTCCATCAGTGCATTTATGTCTAAGACTCCCTCCATCAGTCTTTATTCCTTTCGTTTTAAAGTGTTTCCATGCTTACACCTTTTTGTTTTACCACTCTGTTTTACATTCTAATTCCTTCCTGTGTGTCTCCTTTCTTGAGATCTGTTTCTGAAAGCAGCAACATTTTGCAGACTTTCATACAGAGTTATGTTGAAGCCTATGTGCAGAGATTAGTTGTTGTTAGGTGCTGTCGAGTCGGTATCCAACTCATAGCAACCCTCATAGGGTTTTCAATGGCAGACTGTTTCAGGATTGCCTTGGGAGTGGATTGCCAGGTCCTTCTCCCATAATGTAAAGCTGTAGATAGTAGGTTGTTGTTGTTAGGTGCCGTCGAGTCGGTATCCGACTCATAGCGACCCAATCCCGAAACAGTCAGCCATTGAAAACCCTATGAGGGTCGCTATGAGTCGGATACTGACTCGACGGCACTTAACAACAACAACATGTGCAGAGAATTATTTCCTTATAGTCATGGATTGGCTCCTGGTTAGAGGTAGCAGGGAGGGAGGTGGCAGGATTTAGATGGGACAGGGCCTAGGTGGATTTTGAGGTTTAGCATAAATAATATATGGTGTTCCTGAAGATATGAGGGAGGAAGGAAGGGTTATATCTTATTAGAAAAAAGTTCTCAGAGGTTGTGGGAGAAATGTACTATGATCTCACCAGCTACAGTTAGTTTGTATGCTTCCTCCATTAGGGAGGCTGTGACCATGGATACCTTTAAGCAGGAGGCCTATCCTGAATGGTGAGGCCTAACTATTTATTTGGATGGGATGTGGTGGGAGACAATTGAAAGAATTTTAGTTTGTCAGGCTATGGGGTTTAATTGGACAAGGAAGGGTTGTGTATAGAGGGTTAAAAGACAGTCTGTGGGAGAGGTGGTGGTTGGGTGTGGCTGTGGAGGCCGAGGAGGAGAACTTTGGATGGCAATCAAATGAGGTTGTCTTTTAAGTGTATGGTAGCCCTGAAAATCGGTAAGAGGTCTCTCCCAAGCAAGGGAGCTGGACATCGTGGAATGATCCGGAATGAATGTGTGAAAACTGTGGTTTGGAATTGGCTAAGGAGTGGAGGGGATTTTAGAGGAGAAAATGTTTTTCCTTTTGCTTTGAATTTGAGAAGGAACATTTTTACCTAGAAAGCTGGTAAGAGATGAATGGGTGGCCCCTATGTGAAATGAAGGAAAAAAAAAAAAAAAAAGAAGTGGACTTATCCACCAGGATGAGATGCACCTGGGGTATCTGTGGTGAGATGGTAGTCGGGGCTGTAAGAAGCTGAGGTGTGTCAATCCTCCACGGCCAGTCCCAGGAGATCAGGTATTGGGCAGCTCTGGGTGGCTGCAGACATACCTTAAGAGGTCTGTGGGCAGTCTGTCTTCAGTGACATTTTTGTCCATATTGGAACATGGCTGAGTTGGAGGTTTGAGATTGGGGCATTGTTTAGTCCAGAGGCCTGAGGTCCTGTATGGGAAGCATGGTCCAGGCAGAAAACAGGTGAGGGTAACCTTTTTTCCCCCTGTGTTTGACAAGCCATTAAGACAGAGGTCAATAGTTGGTATTTGGCCTTATCTCTTGCCTGCTTATCTGGCTTAGCTTGCTTCTCCCTGTTTTTGAAAACCTGAAAGGCTGCTGACATGAGAGTCCTGGCAGGGGTCTGGGAACTGTGTTCAAAATTTTTAAGTTTGACCCTGATGTTACGATTCAATTATGAGATAAAAGAAGAGTTTAGAAACAGGTAACCTTCAGGAAATTCAGGGTTTAAATTGCTGTGAGCTTGAAGGTAATGTGGCCACAAATTGGGCTGGATCTTCTGTTGGTTCCTGATAAATTTCCTTCAGTTTGTCATGGTTCACTGTCTTAATGGAGGCCCTTTCTAGACCTGCTATAATGCATGTGATCACAGGGGTTGCCAGTGTGGGTCAGAGGTGGGAGCAGCCATGCTCCCCAGGGGGCTTTGGGCATTTATGAGGTGTAAATCATCTGCATGAGTGTGGGTCACCTGCCAGACTCTCCTGCTCCTCAGAGAGTGGTATTTAGGATTATAAAGATGTGTGTGAGAGAGAAGGGTGGGTTGGAGAAGAGGGAAAAGGTGACTGGGGTGTTGAATTTGGAGGTGAGGCAGTGGGAAGGGCTTGTTTAGAGATCACTGTGGGAATTAGCCAATAGGCACCCTAAAGCTGTGCTCATTTTGAGGGGATGGCAGTCCTGGTTCCATTTTAGATGGAAGTGAAGGCAAGTTGGAGTATCAGATGTCCTTGAGACCCTGTCGTATCAGGGAGAAATGGGGAGCACGGTCAGGTGGGTCCGGACAGTGGGTCTGGAAATCTGGCAGCAAAACCTTGGTCCCTGTATTTGGTATATAAAAGAATTTATACCTGATACAGAAGTTAGAGTATACAATAGGTTTATTAAAGATGGTACACCTTTAAGGAATAATTACAGGGAAAACTGAGGCATCTGAAGACACTTAGGTGGCTCTGCAAAGGAACTTGGAAAAACCTGCGTTCCCTAGGTGAATGGGCATAAGGATGTCTCTACTCCTCAGGGGAAGGTAAAGAAGCTAGGGAACAGGAGAGTCAATTAGGTTTTAGAAGGAAAAGTGTCTTGGATAGACAGAGAAAGTGGTGAGCTGAGAGAAGGGAGAGATGTGCACATGGTTGCTGAAGAGAGAAGAGAGACGAAAAGCGGAGAGAAAGCAAGAAGATGAGAGAGGAATGGGAAGGTGAGGAAGAAGAGGGCATGGGCATATATTCCCTCTAGTTTATTCAAACTAGAGGGAATGTCCAGTGTGACATCAGCCCTGGGCTTCTACCTCTGGGTGCCTGGTGTGATGTGGGCCTAGGGTCTTTGTTTTGTAAATGCCTCAACAGTTTGGGATCCACTAGAAAATGTCCTCCCAATGTCCTTAGATGGCTTCTTCATCACGGTGGAATGGCGGGAGCCAGTCTCTGTCCTCTTTTCCTCCATATTGCCTGCTAATGCCTAAGCTAGCTACCTAACATTCCCCCCCTCAAGAGTTGGGCACCCAAAAATCATTTGGTGATTTTGGGTGAAAATGGGTGATGAGTCATTCTGGCTACTTCCAGCTGAGAAGGGGAGAAAAAGGGTTTAGAGTCCCCATTTTTAGTGACTTTCTGGCTCAGGAGGATGTTCAAGGGGAGATAGGTGTATCAGACTGGATTGTAGCACCACTTGAAGGTGAATTGGCTGTAAACTAGAGCATAGGAAGTTAAAATAACAGTTTAGTAGGCAAGGCTCAGATATTAAAATTATGATGACCATAATTATTATTGGTATAATCAATTTATACCAGGAAAACCTAGAAAGCCATCTTTAGAACATTTTTGTAGAAAGAGAGGGGTAGAGTCTGACTTACCCTGGATTTGGTTTTATAAGTTATGTAGAGCAGAGCAGACATTAGCAGCATTGTCAGAGAGAGATATGCTTAGCATTTTGATTGTGGCACATGTGCTCCCTTTGAGCAACATTGAGAATATCCAGTGTTAAATGATTTTGCAGGATAGCTGTGCCCATTATCTTGACTTTTGAGTTTAAGGGTGAGATCTCTTGGGCTGTAAAAAGGATACTGATGCTCATATATTGAAAAAGTAGCAAAGTACAAAAGAATAATCCCAAGAAGAGATCTAGGGTTCCTTGGATTAGAGAAAAACAATACCAGTTGGTAGCCCTTGAACACAGATGATCATATTGGCTGTGCCTAAAAGAAAAACCAAGAAGCAATTTAAACATAAATTAAGCTTATCACTACTGATATATCTTAAGATGTCCTTTTTCTTGGTTGAAGAGGATGTAGCCCTCAGGTATAAGCAACCACAGGTATAAGCAATTTCATTGTCAGGATGTTCTTGAAGCTGTGGCGATTCAGAAGGAACAGGTGTCACTAAGCAATGGGTGTAACAAGAGGACCTGGTAGGCCTTCTTCCATCTGGCAAGACCTTGATCCAATGGGGACTCATTTTTAAGTCTGTAGTAACATTAGGAGGCAGAACAACTTTACTGCCACATTTTCACAAAACCCTCTGTTTGGCACCTACGTCTTCTGTTAGTCCATTTTCCTGTATAATAATAGAAATGTCTTTCTGGCGCCATAAAATGTCTGTGATGGGTGGGTAGCTAAACAGCTTTTTTTTTTTTTTTTTTTTTTTTTTTTTGCGGTACTGGGGGTTGAACCCAGAGCCTCGCGCCTGCATGCTCTGCAAGTGCTGGACCACTGAGCTGCACCTCAGCCCATTTTTTTTACTTTTTGAGATAGGGTCTCGCTAAGTTACGCAGACTGCCTCTGGTCTCGAACTTGCGATCCTCCCACCTCCACCTCCCGAGCTGCTGGGATTACAGGCAGAATCTTTTGTTTGGGGGCATTTTCATCAACATTGGTTACTATATAAATTTACTTAGAAAAGGGCTCCTGGATAATTGATTAAGGGAGAGGATGAAGCCCCCAGTATCTGAAAGGAAATATTCATACCTGCTATGTCAAGAGTCACCCAGAGGCATGCTGATGGCTTTTCATACTTGGTTTGGTGGGCCTCAACAGGAAATCAAGGGCAGCTTTCAGTTGTCAAGAGCAGCCTTTATAGGAGCTGAATGATGGCCTGTCTTCTCTGCAGGATTTCACTGTTTACCATGAGATCCTTTTTCGCAGAGGTGGCAGAGGCCTGATTGTTTAGGACTCCATTGAGTAGTTCTTTTCCAGTGTCCTGGTTTTTCCATAATGGTGGCTGGTAATGGCCTCTGAAGAATCTCTTCTTTGGCCTGGGGTTTCTCTGAGGGGGAAGATTTGGTTTGCCTGGGGAAATTTAGTATTCCCAGGATTACAGTTATCACTTGGGCTTATTCTTTTGCTTATAATCACTTTCCCTGGGACTTTTGAGTTTTTATTTTACCCATGTTATTGAAAATCCCAAAAGCAAAATTTAAACGGTGAGCACTTAGTTCTCTATAGACCAATTTGGTACCATGAAAATACAGGCCATAAGAATACAAGTAGACAATGCATATGTGTTTCCTGTGTTCACCTGAGTATCTAAAAGGAAAAACAAAAGAGAGACTTGGGATACTTAACTTTGAGGTCTCTTTTTTGAGACCCTGGACATAGGGTACTGGATTTATTAGTTCATCAAAGAGCAGGTTAGGTGATCAATGAGTTTTTTTGCCTGACTTATCAGGGGAAGTTTCTAAAGAAGGAGCAAGCATCTTCCATTTGAGATAGTTTTGTCTTATTAGCTAGAGCTGTAAGGCCTGACATAAGCCTGTATAGTTTACATAGATCTGGATTGTCTCTTAGGTCAAAGAAAGCCTGGATATAGAATGTCTGTCTGGGACATTTTTACAAAAAGGAACTAATTGATGCTCCCATATCTTGGTTGAGTTTTTTGGTCTCCTAGTCTGTATTGGATCCACACAACAGTGGAAAGGAAAAGTCTATATCTAAGAGGTGAGTCATTAGGAGCCAAGAGAGAGTTACCCATCTGGAAGAGAAAATATAGGGAGTGGCCTAATGGCTGAGGCATCCCTCCAATCATTTAGGACCTGGGGAGTCAGGGATAGCATGCATGCCTGATTCCAGAACTGACTCAACGGCAAGCTTGAGTTTGCTGTCCTAGATGGTAGGAGCTAGATTTCACCTACTTGGTTGGCAAGAACAAAGCATCTCCAATTCGATAGAATTGTGACCCAAATCTTATATGTCTTTAACTAGCAGGGGCTAAGGCCCATTTTTCTTTATGCATTTTCTCTTGTTTGTTTTCTGGTCACTGGTATATAATTGCTTCTCTTAGACATGACATATGTTTCCTGTAAGGATCTGGAGAGATCCAGCCTGAATAAGTAGAAAAGACTCAAAAGAATTTTAATACAGTGGAAGTTAGTAAATGTTTGGGATATTGCAAATTTTCCCTTAAGACCTACTGAATACCTTATGTAGTGTTCTTGTTGTTAGGTGCCATCAAATCAAGTCCACTTCATAGAGACACTATGTACAACAGAAAGAAACACTTCCTGATTCTGTGCCAGGCACACGATCTTATTTATGTTTAAGTCCACTGTTGCAGACACTGTGTCAATCCATCTGGTTGGGGGTTTGCCTTTTTTCATTGACCTGCTACTCTTCCAAACATGAAGTCCTTCTCCAGGGATGGGTTCCTCCTGACAACATGTCCAAAATACATAAGATGCAGTCTAGCCATCCTTGCTTCCAAGGAGCACTTTGGTTGCACTTATTCTAGGACAGATCTGTTGGTTCTTTTGACAGCTCATGCTATATTCAATATTCATCTCCAGCACCATAATTCAACAGCATCAATTTCTCTCCTGTTTCCCTTATTGAATGTCCAGCTTTCACAACCATCTGATGTGACTGAAAATACCATGGCATGAGTCAGGTGCACATTTGTCTTCAAAATGTGACACCAAGAGCTTTTCCCAATGCAATGTGTCTTTTGATTTCTTGAATGCTGCTTCCATGGGGGTGTTGATTGTAGCACCAAGTAAAGCAAAATCTTGGATAACCTCAATCTTTTATCCATTTATCATGAAGTTGCTTACTGACCCAGTGGTACAGATTTTTGTTTTGTTAATGTTGAGGCACAAGCCATAGTGAAGGCTGAGTTCTTTGATTTTCATCTGTAAATGTTTCAATCCTCTTCAGTTTCAGCAAGCAGAGTTGTGTCATCTGCATAATACAGGTTGTTAATGAGTCTTTCTCTAGTCATGAGGCTGCTTTCTTCTTCATAAAGTTCAGCTTCTCAGATTATTTGCTCAGAATAGAGATTGGAGAGGTACAGTAAAATGATATAGCCCTGACATACACATTTCTTGATTTTAAACCACACAGTGTTTCCTTGTTCTGTTCAAATGACTGCCTCCTGGTCCATGTACAGATTCCTCATGAGTCCAGTTAAATGCTCTGGTATTCTTATTCTCCACAATGTTATCCATAATTTGTTATGATACCAGTTTATGTAACATAGGTGTCTCAAAACTGGGGACCGGTTATCTGGGTCTGGCCTCATTTTTGACCTGGAATAGAAAAAATGCATTTAAATCTCATGGCAACAGAGAAACTCTAGTACTGGTAAAATAGGCATTTTGGAAGTAAATTGTCTCTTTAAGTAAAGAGAAAATAACTCATGAGAGAAAGACGTTGTATTCCCAAAAGTCAATGGGTAACCTGTAAGGAAAGCTCTGACCAGAAGGCATATAGGTAAGGTCCTATAGCCTGGAATAATAGTGTATGCATAAATAATTTTATTCCTTTTATCCTCCAAAGTTTCTATTTCTAGAACTTTCTTTGTACCTTTCTTTTACAACCTTTCATAACTTGCTCAAGCCATCCTCATCATGAATTAACCTTCTGCTCTTGTCCTGATCTGTCCATGTATTTCCACCTGGGACAATGCTCCATCCTTTCTTTCTTTCCAAATAATATCTCCATGCCTGTATCTTTCTCATTTTTCTCTCATGTCCTACATACTAATTCCTTCTTGTCTGTATCTTTTCACAATATTTATCTCTTAAACAATGACATTTGGAGGGTAATTAGGAATAGCAGGGGGAAAAGCTTATTTGTTTCCTCTGTGGAAGAGCTGGCTGAGGGAGATGAAGTTATTTTCAATCTGTGAAGACTTAAAGGGAGTGACCCTTAGGCCAGTCTTTCCTGAAATATGATTGGTCTCTAATGTTAAGCTATTTCCCAAGAAATGATCCGCTCCTTGAGAATATACTTACCCCATGCAAGCATTTTGGGAATGCTTATATCTTGAGAGGTGGCCATTTCCCCAAGATTACCTGAGTCTCAAGCGTGTTGATCCCCTTTATAGACTTTAATGAAAATTTTATGTTTAGACATCTGCTTAAAACCTTTCATTACTAGATGGATTTTTTTTTTACCCTTTGCCCTTTTGCTAGGTTGTAGGTCAGAGGTGAAATTGGACCCTTTAGTAAGAAAGGAGTAAAGATTTAAGGGCTAGGATTTAGTTCAGTTGGTAGAGTGCTGCTTTGCCCTCTCTGAGGCCCTGGGCTCAATCCCCAGCACTTCAAAAGTGAGAGAATGACCTGGAAGCCCACTCCAGAAATGATCCCCAAACAATCAGCCAGTGAAAACCATATGAATAGCAGAGAAGCACTGACATAGTGCCAGGTGTTGCCCAGTGTTGGGCAGTGTTTCATCTGTAGCCGGGGTTTTAGCTCAGTTGGCAAAGTGCTACTTTGTGCTCTCTGAGGCCCTGGGTTGGATCCCTAGCACTGCAAAAATGGGAGATGTGGCAATCTACTCCTGAAGCAATCCTGAAACAACTCCTGAAACAATCAGCCATTGAATACCCTATGAGAGTTGCTATGAGGTGGACCAGACTTGATGGCACGTAACAACAACAAAGACTTAAATTCCCAGATTTCCTGGTGGAAAATTGTCTCCTGGCATCCCTGTATGCCCAGGATCGTTGCCCTGTGTTAGGGCTGTTGGGGAGTCAAGAGGGCGTGGTCCCCATGAGAGCTTGAAAATCAGGAGAGCTCAGCATGCTTGAGTCCCCATAGGAGGGGGAGATATCCCTGGGTGGAGGGTACAGCAGAGGAGCAAACCCAGAGTGGATGTGGCCCACAGCAGCAAGAGGGTGTGACTTCATTGAGTTTGGATGTGTCCCAGACTGGAAAAGCCTGTAATTCTCAGGAAAGAAGAGGCTTGTTAGGAGGCAGGAAGGCAGGATCGCCTCAGCCCTAGGCAACATTTGCAGCAGGCTGTGGAGTAGACAGACCCATCTATCAACTAGGGAAAAAGCTTCCTTGAGTGACTGCCAGTGGGGAATAATTGTCCCAGGACAAAGGTGGTTGTCTTGGCTGTAGAGAAGCCAGAGTAGGGGACAGGGAGCCCTGTTTGGAGTGAAATTAGAGGCCAGTGATGGGCTCACTAGAGGGGTTAAATTTTCCTCATCACCTAGCTTATCAGGACCAGGCTGTTACCAAAGAGATCCAATTTATTTTAACTTTAGGATGCAACCCAAAAGGGTATCTCTGAGAATTGACAGTTGATTTTTTTATCTGCTGGAGAGGACAACATGCGCAGGGAGACAGACATCCCTGTCCCATCCAGGCAACGTAGGAAGGTTTTAGGTTTTTGTGGGATTCTAGGATGTCTCCTTTCTACCTGTGAACTTGCGGCAGCTGGCTTGCCCAAGCTCTTACCATCCCTGTGTTAGTTGTCCTTCCTTTCATTGCCAATTTGTTGTCCCATTAAAAGGGGGACCATGAGAATCTCATTTCAGCCAGGACAGATAAACCAGGGGGTTTAGGTTTATGTGTTAGAGACTAGATACTAGAGACCATCTCAGAAATAGGAATTTTGGAAGCTAAAGCTCTCCTCCCACTTCCTGTGTAAACTCCAAAACAGAAAGAAAAAAAGGCGCCTGAGAAGATCTCGGGCTTAGCAGCAGGAACTGGTAGAGGTGGGAGGTGTGAAGGGGACAAATTGCATCACTGACTCAGAATAGCAAGGGGAAACAGGAAAAAGAGAGTTCCTGCCATAGAGGCAGGAGGGGCCCAGGGGGGCCTGAGCTGTGTAGGTTTTGTATTTTATTTTTTTATTTTATTTTTATTATTTTATTTTATTATGTATTTTATTACATTTTATTTTTATTACATTTTATTTTATTACATTTATTGTGTATTATGTATTTTATTATTTTATTTTTTAAGTAAAATAGCTATGTTTTAATGAAATCTCAGGAAGCTGTATTTGAACCCTAGCCGGAAGAGCTAGCAGACAAAACATAAATACAGACAAAACATGTGAACAGTCCTGGAGATTAAGATAGCATAATCTTTATGTCAAAATTTTATAAAACAAAATAATTTTGTAAACCAATTAACCATTTTTTAAGAAGGAGCATTGAATCTAAATTATATTTATGGTAGAATGAAGCAAAATAAGATTACCTTTTTCATAGCTAAACTTTAAAATTCTGATGCAAGCCTCTAGTTAGGCAGCAATGGCTTGGTTTTAAAATGATCATTTTTCCTTTTAGTTCCAAGTTTCAGAGTTAACTCTTAAATACCTATATTTTAATTAGGCCTGGCTTTGGGTAATCTTGAATACCCAATTTTCTTAAGAGGAGAAGAAAAGAGGAAAACACCCAGATATTTAAACTGAGAGGCAGAAAATATACCTCAATGTTGTATTCATGTTGCAGAAAAATTTAAATCAAAAGTTAAGATGTTATAATGTTTGCTTAAAATGTAATTACTAGAATTTAACATTCCTTGTATAAAACTTATACATTCCATCCTGTAGGTCCCCTCCCACCTCCACCCTGTAATCTACTTCCTGATTTCTTACAATTGCTAAACTCAGTCTATTGTCTACTCTCCATCCTGTGGCTGCTTCCTAATTTCTTACACCTGTTAAACTCAGTCTGTTGAATGTAATCTCTACCCTTAAGCCACTGTCCAATTTCTAGTATCATGTAGATGTTACCTGACTATTTCCATGGTAACTAGCTTAACTCACCTACAGATGATCCTGTAAGCAGCACACATGTGATTTCAACTGACAACTCCCACCTTGTAAACTATATAGCCCTAGGAGAACTGGGGTCTGGGGTCAGTCCTGAGAGGACCTGTTTCTGTGGGTTGACCTTGTTATAGCAATACATTTTTTATGTTACCCAACTCCTGAGTCTCTTGAAGTATTTTCAGTTTTCTCACACCGCTTTATTCATACACACGCACACACACACACACACACACACACACACACAAAATTGAATCATAGACATAGGCTGATAGCCAGACTTCACAGACAAAATGATACAAAACAATTACCTTAAACCATCAGAAGCATGAACTAACAAGAGACAAGAAAATGTGTAACACAGATACTCTTAGATATTTAAACCCAACTGGTACCATACAAACATAAGCGCATGTAGGCAATATGTTCATACATAAAAGTAAAAGAACCCAAATCTTGTACTATCAATTGATTTATTTCCTCCATAACACGAAGCAATCTTAAAACCTAAATTAATATTTTAAAGGTGCATTCTCAGTAGACACAAGGTAGAAAATTTACAGTTTCAAAGACAAAGGGCTTCATGATGGGCTTTTAAGTACCCAGCCAGTGAAAACAAACGTTGAACAGGTGTAGCTCCTTTTCCAGACTTAAAATGATACCTTTGCCTCCTTAAAACCTTAATCAGCAGTGAGGGAGATGTTCTTACAACTGAAAGTTTATTTTTGTAAAGTTTGGAGGGGGGAGATTACCCAAAAACGGAATTTGGAAGCTAAAGATCTCTTTTCTGCTGGTTTATGTAGATCTAAAACACCTTTAAGGCAGATAGGGTGGGATCTGCCTGCTAGCAGCAGCATAGCAGCTAGTGGTGTGGTCTAGCCCATACAGCATGAGAGCCTAAATCTCTGAGTTCCAAAAATTCTAAATCTGGACCATGCTACAAGAGGAGGTGAGGGAGTTAAACTGGTAATTCCCATTTATAGCTAGCCTCATGACTGTTGGCTATAAGCATACAAACAGGAACACAGAAAGGAAGGGGCTTATACATTCTATATCATGAGGAAGAAAACCTAGAGAAGGTGCATAGGCAAAAGGAAACTTATTCCCCCCAAATAAGAGTATGGACATTAAGGATGAGTCCAGGCAGAGAAGGGCAGAACAAAATGCCAAAGTAGGAGTGGAGGAACTTTGGAACTTGACATGGAAGGTGCGCCCCCATTTTCAGCTTGTATCAGGCATGGTGGTGGCCATGTTTGCATTGCATGGAGGCAGCAGGTGACATTATAGCATCCTGCAGGTTGCTGCTGGGGTGTGCATTCCAGGATTGCAGCACTGTGGTCTCTCAGTGCCAGTTCCTAAGGCCCTAGCTTGTATGTACCTGCCCCCAACACAATGTGTCACCACATGGTGACAGAGACCTGGGGAAAAAGGGCCACTGTTCCCTGCTGTGCAGGTTGTAGAGGATCCTCCTCTATGCAGTGACCCCTAGGCCACAATGTGACACAAAGAGATGGGAGAGAGAGGAAAGAGGAAACCATCCTGAAGAGTTCTAAGAGAGACCTTCAGTGAAGAGAAAGTTCTTTGGAGAGATTCAGAGAAGGGTTATAGTGTTTTAGATTCAGGCATCCCAGAAGTTAGACATAAGGTGGAGTTTAGTGAAGCAGCCAGGAAGAGGGAGACAGGGAGAGGTAGAAAGTGTGGCCTCTCACCACATGGGGCTCTCCAGAGTCCCACAATTACTAAAGAGATCTGTTTCCCCTGGAGAGACTGGATCATAGAGTTGTTGTTGTTAGGTGCCGTCAAGTTGTGTCCAACTCGTAGCGACCCTCATAGGGTTTTCAGTGGCTGTTTTGGGATTGCTTCTGTAGTGGATTGCCACATCCTTCTCCCATATTTGCGGTGCTGGGAATCAAACTCAGGATCTCAGGGACGGAAGAGTGGCACTCCACCAACTGAGCTAAATCCCAGCCTGGATCATAGTGTAGGAGTTAAAAAAGGAAAGGATTCCTAAGAGCTGAGGATGAGTGCAGGATCCAGTAGGAATAGGCTGTCCTGAGGAGTTCTGAGGGACCACAACTCAGGGAGATTTTAGAAATGTTACCTTTGTAATTGGAGTCATGGCACCATATGTTATTGGGGAGACATGGGGAGCATGGGCAAGTGAGTCTGGAGTATGGGTCCAGAAATCTGGCAGCAAAATCTCAGGCCTTGTATTTGGCATATAAAAGCATTTATACCTGATACAGAAGTTATTGTATAGAGTAGGCTCATTTAAGACTGTTGTTGTTATTAGGTGCCATCGAGTTGGTATCCAACTCATAGTGACCCTACGTACAATAGGTGAAACACTTTGTCAGTGCTTCTGTGCTATTTATGGGGTTTTCAATGGCAGACTGATTTTTGGGAGCAGGTTGCTTGGTCCTTCTCCCAAGCCTACAGTGGTGGTGTTCCCAGGTGGTCTCCCATCCAAGTACTCACCAGGCCTGGCCCTGCTTAGCTTCCGAGATCTGACAGGATTGGATGCCACAGTGCCATGGTTGCAGGCTCATTTAAGATAGTACACCTTTAAGGAATTATTACAGGAAAAACTGAGGCATCTGAGGACACTTAGGTAGATCTGCAAGAGAACTTGGAAAACTGCGTTCCCTGGGTGAATCGGCAGATGGATGTTTCTATTCCTCAGGGGAAGGTAAAGAAGCCAGAGAACAGGAGAGTTAAGCAAGCTTTTAGAGGGAAAAGTGCCTTAAATAGACACAGAACATGGTGGTCCTGAGAGAAGGGAGTGACAGGCACATGGTTGGTAAAGAGAGGAGAGAGCAGAGCAGCTGAGAAAGAGAGAGGATGAGAGAGGAATGGGAAAAAGAGAGCATGGGTACACATTCCCTCTAGTTTATTAAAACTGGGGAATGCCCAGTGTGACATCAGCCTTGGGTGTCCACCTCTGGGTGCCTCTTGTGATGTGCACTTAGGGTCTTGGTTTTGTAAATCGCTCAAAGGCTTGGGTAGAGTGTGGTACTCACTTGAAAATGTTCTTCCAATATCCTCAGATGGCATCTTCATCATGGTGGAATGTCAGGAGCCATTTTCAGTTGCCTTTTCCTCCATATTGCCTGCTAATGTCTAAGCTAGCTGCCTAACACCTGGATGTTGCTGGATAAACAGAGAGTGACTAGAGGAAGAGTGTATCATCAATTCCTGAAGTACCTGAGGCCATTGGGGGCAGAGACCTTAGGTCAGGCCCTGTGCTGGAACTTTGGAGAAATGGAATGGAATGGAAATGGCCGATCAAGAATGAAGGGAATGGATGGGAGCAGGAGCATCAGAGAATCAGGAGTAAAACCTATTACCACTGATCAAATGGCAGAACATTTTCCCTATGGAGATCAGAGGGTGCAAACAGGTTTGGTTGTGTCCATGTGGGGGAAATTTGGGACTCTCATCATAATGTGTAGCCTCACGTGCCTCCTGGATTGTGGCACCAAATGCTACAGAAAACCCAGCAGCACAGTCACATGGACACAAGAGAATACTCTCATGTTCTGGGAGCAAGTTTATTGGGAGCAAGTGAATGGGAAGGATAGAGGTAAAACCCTACTTGGGCAGCAGTGAATTTGAAGTGTTGGAGGGCTACTGAACCAAACAGAGTACAGTCAGAGGTTTTATGGGGCTGGTGGGGCTTTGGTAAGAGCACAGGCAGGGGAAGTTTCTTTGAAGAAAAAAGGAGGGAGGGGAGAGAATGTCATTTCTGTATGGCCATCATGTCTGACCTTTAGTATCTGGTGTCTTCTCTGGAGGCTCTTGGTTCTCTAGTCTTGGGCTTCTGACCTTGGAAGCCAGTTTTTAGGGTTTTTGTTCTTTCATTAACCTACAGCCATTAACATTGTGGCTTCAGATCCCATCAGATCTGGAAGCTAAGCACAGGGTAGGGCCTGGTTAGTACTTGGATGGGAGACTGCCTGGGAACACCAGGTGCTATAGGCTTGGGAAACGGACCCAACAACCCACTCCCAAAAATCAATCTGCCATTGAAAACCCTATGAATAGCAGAGAAGCACTGACAATAGTGATTCACCTATTGTACATAGGGTTGCTATGAGTCGGACACCAACTGGATGGCACACAACAACAACATTCTTTCAGTAGGAGGCACATGGGATAGGGGAAGAGGTTAAGAGATGATTAGTTCATAAGGTTAGATCCCTCAAAAATGAGATTAGTGTCCTTGTAAAAGAGACATTGGAGAACGTTCTCATTCCTTCCACCGTGTGAAGACACAGTGAAAAGATGGATGTCTATGAACCAGGAGGAGAACCCTCACTAGGCTCTTAATCTGTTCATATTTTGATCTTGGAATTCCAAGTCTCCATAGCTATGAAAAGTAAATTACTGTTATCTATAAGCCATTCAGTCTATAGTGTTCTGTAACTGCAATCTGAATTGGCTCAGCGAAAAATTGATATTGCTAAAATATTAACAAGAAAGATTCCTGGGCTTTGCTTCTGTAAGTTCTGATTCTGGGGTCAGGTCACAACATACTGAAATGAAAATAACTGAGGTTGCAAGTGTCAGCTCCTGAAAGATAATTTTTAAGACTTAAAGGATTTATCCACCTAGAAAGTCATTAGGCTTTTGAATTAGCTGAATATCTCACACTGTCAGTGGCAGTAGGGAGTGCTGTACCTCAACATTACCACGTGCCTTGAGGAGTTCCCTTCTCTGGACCACTGCTCAGGTAATGCTGCATCCTTGGTTTGGAAGCAGAAATGAATTTCAGGATAAGTCAGAAAATGCAGCAGCATTGTAGAGTTTACTAGGTAAAGGCAAGAGATAATACACATTGCAGAGTGAAGCAGAGGCATATATATAGGAATATGCTTAGGTGTCTTCACAATGGATATTAGACCCTATGGCTCTTGAGGTTACATTGATCAAAAGATGTAACTTATAATTCAATTCAAAGTCTAACTAAAACAATGAGCCGCTTTACCCATTCCCTATGTCACAAGGATCTCCCCTGTATGCAAATGAGATTGGGAGGCAGCTTTATAAGTAACCTTATTTTAGGGAAGTGCCACCAAGACAGAAGCATAGGTCAAAATAGGTAATAGGTTAAAAGAAGTTCCATTGTTTAGGGTTTAAAGTAGCAACATTTTGATATACTTTCTACTGGAGAAATTTTTCTTTGGTAAAATAAGATTATAAGGTGGTCTAGGAAGTGCATTGTGTAGGTTTACAGATAAGAGGGGGCTGGGGTTCAGGTCAGTTGGTAGAGTGCTGATCTGTACTCTCTGAGGACCCAGGTTCAATCCCCAGTACCACCAACCCATGACAATCCACTCTCAAAGCAATACCAAAACAATCAGGCATTAAAAACCCTATGAGGGTCCCTATGAGTGTCACTATGAGTCAGACTGGACTCCAGGACAATTAACAACAATACATAAGAAAAGAGTCCCACAAGAGAGTTGTCTGGGCTTAGGCTCACTGCAAAACTAGGTTAAATCACATACGTTTTTACTCTGAGAATAGATATTTTAACATTTTCATTTAAAATATTTCTCAAAATAATATCTCCTTGCAGACAGTCATCACAACAGTTTTCTTAGTTGTGTCAGAGTCCTTGATTTTCAGCCAGTGAGAGACTTAAACCTGATCCCAGGGTGAGGGCTCTTTTCTTTTCTATGTCTCCTAAATTTTCCCTGTTTTTTGATCCTGCTCAATATCTACAGATATCTAGCATCAACATCTTTTAATTCTTAGTATATATAAAAAGGAGTAAGGAATACTATTTGGAGAGCTTTTCTTTTTTTGTCCATGTGCATTATATCTTACAGGAGTATAGGTGGTATGAGCAGACCAATGATCAGTTTTTAATACAATAAGTGCAGGTCGACTGCTATTGCAATTAAATCCTATATAAGGATTCATTTAGTCACTGGTAGCAGAAAATCAATTCACATGACTTGAATAAAAAGAAGAGTCATTAGTTATTTAAAAAGGAGATGATTTGGATCTAGGTATTACAGAATCAGGGTCTGTGTTTCTCCATTTTTCAGTTGTTTTCCTCTGTGATGGTGTCATTGTTGGGCTGGGTCCTCCAGTGGTAGGACAAGAGAGCCTATGGTAGCTGTGGGTTGATGAAGCCACTGGGTTAGTGATTCCAGGGTACTAAGGGTTTCTCTTGCCCAATAAAGGCTCCCCCCTCCACAAAAAAAAGGCCAGAGAAAATTCTTATTGGCTAGTTTGGGTCATGTGATTATCTTAGAACCAACCACTGTATCAAGGGATATCTGACTTTGACTGGTCTGGAAAGGGGTCACATATCTATTCCAGTAGTTTGAGGATTATATCAGCTTAATTTGAAACACTTGGGCTGAGAATGGGGCTTGTTCTCCAACAGAAGGTGGGGTAGAGTCGCCAAAAGTAGGGGATCAATTGTTGGGCAAACAAAACTCATAGACCACAAGGCCATAGACCATAGACTGCAGAGACCATAAAATGGCAAATATCATCACCTATGAGCTTTCAGAGATAAGAATATCTATCTTTAACTCAGAGCAAACTTATGTAAGGATAAGTAAGATGAGCTTTAATCTCTTTTTATTGTCATTAGTGAAAGATCATTTCAGAATCATTAATTTACCCAAAGAAAAAGTTTCCTATTCCAAAACAACAATCAAGCTTATCCTACAAAACTGTCTGAAAATATTTTTAATATCTTATTGATGACTCCTGAATTAGAATGAAGAGATTATCTTTCACTTCCTGCATGATGATCAGTATAAAAACTGTGAAGTTTGACTCTTAAAGCAAATTAGGACCTGAGAAGTCAAGAATCTCAAGGATGAGAAGATACTTGATAAAGCCATGAAGTTATGACTTGAACATGATTAAAACTCTCTGGAAAGATGCATAATGACAAAATAACAGATAGGCCTCTGTTCAAAGGGTTGACAACGGGGAAGTTAGAGGATAAAGTGGCAGAGAAAATTTTCTTTTCATATTTTGGATTTTTTTTTTTATCATTGTTAACCATTTACAAATTTATAATGAAGTTAAAATATTTATTGGGCCATGACAAGAAAATCTTTCAGATCATATTGAAAAAGGGTTACTAGGCAGGGAGTTAGGGGCCAGAGACAATGTTCAACTCCCTCATTATACTATCCCCTCCTTATTTAACATGCAATGAAACATACTGCCTGTCCTTCTTGTCTAATCAGGAATAAAAAGGACCAGGCCCTCCCCCGTGCTCTCTTAGATCATAAAATATTGCCAGTGGCGAGTGTCTTTGGCATAAATCTGTAATCCCAGCTATTTAGGAAGCTAAGGCAGGGGATCACAAATTCAAGGCTAGATGCAGCATGCACAACCTAGGAAGACCCTGTCTCAAGATAAAAAAAATACAAAAGGGGCTGGGGTACAGCTCAGTGAAAAAGCACTTGCTTAACATGTGCAAGGCCTTGGATTTAACCCCCAGCACTGGGAAAAAAAAAAACAAAACAAAAAACCAACAAGCCATTTCTAGCTACCAAGCCCATGGAGTATGTGACGTTCCCTAAAAACATCACCAAGTGACTGGGATGTGATCTTCTACTGGTAGTACTTAATGAGTTAGAGCAAATTTAAGTCAAAATTGTTCCCACTGTGCATGTCCAGCAGTTTCCAGTCAATAACATGCATGTGCCCAATGCATGGTTATTTAACTCATTAAATAATTTGTTGTAAAAGGTGGAACCAGTCAACCCCCTCCAAACTCTTTCCCCCATCAACATCTCTGAGCTCGTGAAGCCACCTCCCCTTGGCTGGGGCAGTAGCACACTCTTGGGATCTTAGTGATTCGGGAAGTAGAGCAGGAAAATCACAAGTTTGAGGACAGAGGCAGCTTGCAGAGCTTAGCAACACCCTGTCTCAAAATAAAAATAAAAAGGGGGCTGAGGTGTATGTAGCTCAGTGGTACAGAATCTGTAAAGTATGTCCAAGACCCTGCGTTCAGCCTTGTAATGAAAAACAAACAAACAAAAACCCAAACAACAACAACAACAACAACAAAAACCCCAAAAACCAAAACACAAAAATACCCCCACGACTGCCACCATTGCTATATGATCCTCACTCCTGAGGCCACCCAAGTATGTATGTTTTGGTTCCTCAAATACTTCCTCTTCTGAATAAAAGTTGTTTGCAGGACCTCTGCACCCACCACAATATGTTCTTTTATTGACGAGAATAAGAACATGGACCAAGGTGGTCTTGTCACTGGCAGTGAGGAATACTGCTGCCCTCTGTCACCACCTGCTCTGAAGTATTCCCCTGTCTTGGGACCTCCACTCAGGTGATGCTGGGTATTTGGTAAAAAAAAAAATAATTTTAGGATAATTCAGTAAGAAAGAAGCAGGTTGAAGTTTATTAGGTAAAGGCAATGTTATCGTGGAGACATGGAAGTGTGAGTAGCCATGCTTATAACATGGCTCCAGTAATCTGGAAGCAAACCATTGGTCTTTATATCTGGCATATAAAAGAATCTATACCTGACATAGAAGTCATGGTTATAGAGAGTGTTTGTTGTTGTTATTAGGTGCCATCAAGTTGGGTCTGATTCATAGCAACTCACGTAGGTTGGCTGATTATTTCAGGATCACTTTGTAGGAATGGGTTGCCACATCTTCCTCCCATACAGAGAGTATAGACAAAGTTTATTAAAGATTGTACACCTTTAAGGAATAATTACAAGGAAAACTGAGGGCCCTGGAGAAGCTTGGGTAAATATGGAAAAGAAATTGGAAAAACATGCCTTCCCAGGATGACTTGACATAAGGATGTTTCTATTCTCCACAGGAAGGTAAGAAGCCAGTGAACAGGGCAGGCTTTTAGAAGAAAAGGTGCTTTGGATAGACAGAAAAGGTGGAGGGCCTGCAAGAGGAGAGGAGCATGGAGCTGTGCAGTTGGTTGTTGAAGAGAGAACAGAGCAGTAGAGAGAAATGAAGAGAGAGGGAGAGAGAGCGAGAGAGAGCGAGAGAGAGAGAGAGAGAGCGAGCGAGAGCACTTGTGGAAGAAGAGAGCATGAGCACCTGTTCCCTCCAGCTTTATTCAAACTAGGGCACGTGCAGTTTGACATTGGCCCTGGGTACCTAGTGTGACTGGGCCTAGAGTTTTTGTTTTGTAATGGCTCAAGGGCTTGGGTAGGGTGTGGGAACCACTTGAAAATGTCTTTCAATGTCCTTGGAGACTTGCATAGCTTCATTGTGGCCGAACAGCAGGAGTCACTTTCAATCCTCTTTTGCTAGCTACCTGTCAGTAAGGGACATTACATGCTCTAGGGTGAGGTGTGGGCACACAGAGAGGGAGGGAGACACAAGGAAGGAATCATAGTCCTCATCCAAGGCTTGGATATGGGCTTCTCAAAAGACAGAAGAGCACATGGGCATGTGTTCCCTCTAGTTTTATTTAACCTAGGGCACGGCCTGTGTAAAGTCAGTCCTGGGTGCCCAGCTCTGGGCACACAAGGCGATGTGGGCCTTACAAGGGCCACCTGAAAAACCCTTGGTGTTACATTGCTCAAAATATATAACCTACAATCCGATTCAAAGTTTAAACAAAACCCTGGGCTGCCTTACCCATCCCCTCCGTGAAAAAGAACCTCGCCCTATACAGGTGAGACTAGGAAGGAGCTTTACCAGATACACTATTCTAGGGAGCTGCCAAGAAGGCAGAAACGTGGGTCAAGATGGGATGACCAAAGAAGTTCCCTCATTCAGTTTTAAAGTAGAAACCTTTTGGTACACCTTTTGGAAAAACATCCCTTTGGTGATGTAAGACTATACTGTGGCCAGGAGGTACACTGTGTAGGTTCACAGATAAGAGTGATAAAGGAGTTACCTAGGACATGTGCTAACAGCAAACAGGGCTCAGGATCCTGTTTGTGAGGTTCTCCAAGCAGCCCGGCATTACAGAGAGGAAAGCAAGGTTAAACTCAAAGGTTACATACATTTTTAACTCCAAGTATAGCTATTTTAACATTTTAATTTCAAATATTTCTCAAAATAATGTCTCTATGCAGACAGTCCTCACAGCAGCTTTCTTGGTAGTTGTGTTGAAGTCCTTGATTTTCAGCCAGTGAAACTTAAACTAGATCCTGGGGTGAAGGCTCTTTACCTTCTCATGTGGCCTAGATTTTTCCTGTCTTTTTATCCTGCCTCAGTCTGAGCTCCCATTGACTTCTCCTACAACACTGTGAGCACTGTACGCACTGTAAGCACTATGCATACATGTCCAATATAACAGTGTTGAGAGGTGGGACCTTTGTTGTTATTTTTAGGGGCCATCCAGTTGGTGTCTGACTCAGTAACCCTATGTACGACGGGTGAAACACTATTGTCAGTTCTTCTCTGTTCTTCATAGGGTTTTCAATGTCTGATTGTTTTTTGAGAGTGGGTTGCTGGGTCCTTCTCCCAAGCGTACAGTATTTGGTGTTCCCAGGCAGGCTCCCATCCAAGTACTACCCAGGTCTGACCCTGCTTAGCTTCCGAGATCTGATGGGATTGGATTCCACAGTGGTATGGCTGCAGGCTATGGGACCTTTGTTATTGTTGTTAGGTGCTGTCGAGTCAGTATCCAACTCATAGTGACCCTCATAGGGTTTTCAATGGCTGACTGTTTCAGGCTTGCCTTGGGAGTGGATTGCCAGGCCCTTCTCCCATTTTTGCGGTGCTGGGAATTGAACTCGGGTCCTCAGAGACTGCAGCACAGTGCTCTACCAACTGAGCTAAATCCCAGCTCCTGTGTGACCTTTAGGGGATAGTTAATACAGTCATAGTTATAGTTATCATGGGAGTGGATTAGATACTGTGAGAGTGAGTTCCTGATGAAAGGATGTGTGTGGACTGCTGCTTTCTCTTGCAACAACATAGTAAGTTCTGAGCTGATTCTCTGATTCCAACCATGCCTCTACGTGCTTCATAGGCAAGTGAAAGTTTTCTTGAAGCCTCAGATTGGGCTGCTATAGGATCTGGTCAGCTATAGGATTCCTATACACAGACACTAGAAACTCCCAGGCCATTCCATCATGGAGAACAGAATGTACAAAAGTCTAGATGGCAACCTGGTGAGTATTCCACACAGACAGAAGAAAAATAACTGCCTAATAATGGACAGATTGCACAACCCTGGGCTCAGAAGTTCTAAAAATGTGAGGAATCTCTCAGCTTACCATTATTTCTACTTCCGCTAGCTCTTGGGATTCTTCCTCTCACAAGTGAATTTCTATTGAAGTATGCTGACTAAAGTAGAGAAAAAGCAAAGAAACAGAAAAAACCCAGAACATTGGTCTATGTACTCTGTACAGGGACATGCTGTAAAAAAGATTTTTGAAAAATCAAATCAGATAGAAAAGTCTACACTCATGAAGGTTTAGCTTTCATCTATGCACAAACTTAGCTAAACTTAGAAATTCATTTGGGTGGATTCCTGAAAATGGAGGCTTTCCTGACCTGGGTGGTGGACCTATGGTTTCTTGGTCTTCGTCATATATCCTCTTTGTTTGAATCACTGGCTTTATAGTTTTGCAACACCACTTCCTGATTGCAATTTTTCTTTAACCTTTCCCTGATATTATTAGGTGCTGTCCAGTTGGTGTCCGACTTATAGCAACCCTGCATACAACAGGCAAAACACTATTGTCAGTGCTTCTCTGCTGTTCATAGGGATTTCAATGGTCGATTGGTTTTAAAAGGGAGTGGGTTGCCCGGTCCGTCTTCCATGCCTATAGCACCTGGTGTCCCCAGGTGGTCTCCCATCCAAGTACTAACCAGGCCACACCCTGATTAGCTTCTGAGATCTGACGGGATGGGATACCACAGGACTACTGCTGCAGGCTTTCCCTGATAAGACATGCTAAATACCAATAATGCAAACTGATGAACAAAATATTCTATGGAAGAACCTAGCAAAACCTCCACCAAAATTAAATCTGTGTTTGAAAAAGATACTTTGATGGGGAGTGACTGTTGGCTTAGAAATCTTCTAAGAGTTGTGCTGAGGAACGATGGAGTTAACCACGTTTTAACTTTTTGAGGCCTGAAGAAGGCCTCCTGGCTGAGAAGACATATTTAATTTTATTTTCTATTCAGAGCTGATAGCTCCTTCTCCGTGTCTTTATTTTGCAGGCTCTCTGTTGATCTGGCACAAGTGTGCGGGTTTTTAAAAATGATGATGTTATCTGTTTACTATTCAAATGCAATTTTAAATGGTTTGGCTCAGCACATTTGAATCAAAAATCCTATTAAAGATGCAATATTCCTCTGCTACCTTTCTGCCGAGCACATTCTCAAGGCATTGCTTTCTCAATAGGAATATAATACTGTATACCTGTTCAGAGTGATGTGATTTCCAGCTTTGAATTTGGAGTCGTTAAACAGGCTGTTCACCTTCCTATCATGGAAATTTGGTATTCATGCATAATTTTCTCCCCTCCATTTGCAAAATACATTAGTAGCCACGTGATTGTACCCTAGCTCTGCTCTGTAGCCTTTACATTTGAAATCTTACAGCATATTATTTTTGCTTCTACCATCTGATAGAAATCATGAAGTTGCTGAGTTAAGATAAACATTCTCTGTTTCTTCCTTTTTATTTTCTGAGAGCGACAAGAGATTTTTAGGAACAAGGGATGAAGAAAGAGTGATGATGAAAGGGCAAATTGATCATTTACTCGAGAGTAAAAAGTTTTGATCACTGGATTAATGAGAAGCATGTTTCATTTGAAATGTTTTGCATGTACTTAAGTCCCTAATTGCACGGCTAAATGAGCTGTAAGAGAAAGACACAGCTGAAACCTCAGATCAATTTCAGCCAGTTCTAGAACATTGATGGTAACAGGAGGCTGTGTTTCTCCTCTGGTAATTTTGAACTTTTTCAGAGGCACTGTTTACTAAGCAAAGCAGGCTTTCTGCTTGGGCAGCATTTTCCAATTACAGAGGCTGCCCTGCAGTACTCAGCAATGGAATCAGAGACGGCATATACATTCTAGGCTACTCCAGGCATCCCCAAGCCAGTAAGTCCAATGCTCGGTCTCCCTGTCTCAGTGAGCTGCAGGTGCATTTTGACATGTTTTCGGAGTGGTGACTATGTGCGAGCAGGCTGCCTGCAATAATTGGCCAGCTGGGATTGCTGGGATGTAGCTCCTGGAGCTCACTATCATTAAATGCATCAAATGCATCAAATGAAATATGGGAATGCTGCTGTTGTTCAGGAAGGGTACCTGAGTGTTTGTGTGCACACCTATGTGCATATGTACATGATGTATGCTTGTATTCATATACATCCGTGTGTACTCAGGACATTAGTTTTAAAAAGAGTTGATGCTATGGTTTGAACATGTCTGCCAAAGTTTGTGTGTTGAAACTTAACCTCTGGTATAAGTATTGAGAGGCCAGAATGTTAGGAGGTGGTTAATGCCATTACCATAGCAGTGGGTTAGTCACTGGGTTCCTAATAAAGGGATGAGTGTGGCCTGCTTTTCTCTTCCCTCTTTCCTTTCTGCCTTCAACCATGGGATGACACAGCAAGAAGGTCCTCACTAGAGGTGGCCTTTGATCTTGGACATCTCAGAACCATGAGCCAAATAAACTTCTATTATTAATAAATGGTCCAGTCTCAGGTATTCTGTTTGTAGCAGCACAAAATAGACTAAGACAGTTGGTAATTATTAAGGAGTCTAGGACTGAATCATAATAATACATTCATTGGAAGCAAACCAATCTAGGGTGCCTTAGAATGTGGGATAGACTGTTGGTGGGGATACTCAACATTTTTTTGCTAATGGCTGAGTAATCTCAGTGGTAATAATTATGACTAAAACATACATAGTATTATGACAAAAATAACAAAAAGGCCAAGCTAATACTTAATGAGTGTGGCACTAAGTTGTTGTGCCAAGTGTTACTGAGTTAAGTCTTTCCTGAACACAATATTTTTTCTTTTTGTTTGAGTCAGGGGTCTCACTATATCGCCCAGAAACTACTGTTCCTAGAATATCTTTCTGTGTTTGGCTTTGTATAGATTCTGTGAAAGAGAGGAACTTGTGTGAGATTTTCTGGGGGCAAGTGAAGAAAGGGTAATTATATTCTGAAGGAGATGGTTGTAAGCAGATGTGTACAGGCAAATGTGAGGTTGAAAGTGGTTTCTAGATGACCCTGTTAAGAATTTCCTGTCTCAAGACTGCTGGCTGACAAGCCCATGATAACTTCCCAGGAGCCATAAGATGTTCAGCGAGTCTAAGTGGATAGGTGGGTGTTGAGACCCACCTACATAGATGTAGCAAGCAGAGGAGGTCCTGATGATGCCTCTAAACCCCATTACACAGCCTTTCCAGAAGACTAAATGTCTAATTCTCTCCATTAGAAGTACTGACACTAAGAATATGCAGAGGTTTCTATTTTCACAACTAACTGCTGATGTACATATTACCTAAAATAGTTGTAAACATGGGTGAAAACAAAGACTTGGACTAGTACCTTCCACTTAAGTTTGTAGCCCATAAGTGCTAGCATTTAGTCCTCGCCTCAACCCCAGGCTTAGTAGTGGGTGGGAAGTGTGGTTAAGGGTATAGGTTGTAGAGCTAGTTCATCAGTATTTGGAATTTCCAGTCCATTTGATTATGGGATACATGATATTGAATAAGCTTAGGTGTACATTGAGGATAGGAATAGCATTTGCTTCCTATGATTGTTGAGAAGATTAAGAATTAGTAACATATAAAGCAAAAGTACCTGCTACAGAGTAAGTCATTATTATTATTGACAGCTTGTTCAGAAGATTTGATTCTCAGAAACTGGTAGTGCTCCATCCATATTCCTTGGGTCATCTGGGATATGGGAGAGTTGCTTCTGCAGACCATGACTTTGTTTCCTGTAAATGCTCCCACATTTGTATCTCACTGATGTCCACTTTCCTATCAGCCTGGCTTCTAGTTTTCCCTGTTGCTGCCCACTTCTCTCATTGGCTCACATTGTTGTTGAGTGGTCTTCCTGAATTACCCTCATAGTCTGCCATTGTCTGATCCAAATCCCTGGCTCTGCTAGCCCATCTGAACATCTTCTAAGTTGTTTGTGTTATGGTGAAATTGGCCAGCAGATGAAGAAATAGTTGCTATCTCTCATTGCCCAGTCACTACCCCATGTAAATCCTTGAGGAGAAATAGTTGTACTAAATGAAGCAAGTTAAGTAAACTTTTTTCCTAGTTGGGCCCTGGGCCCCAGACCCAAGTGTAGAATTCCAGTGAACCTGGCCTTATTTTCTCAAGCGGATCAGGTCATGTGGCTTGGTACCAATATACATCCCATGACCATTCCAAAATCTTGGACTGTTCTAGTCCAATCTGAGGGAAAGCAAGTACATTTTTAACCTCATCTGCCTTCTTTATGAAAAGGTGAAATCACTGAGGCTGGTAGTAAAACTATGGCTGAACTTTGACAAGAGGTTATACCAAAGCAAAGATTGAGTCCAAAACTTCAAGGAAAATCTCTCACAATAACCTAGCACTTTGGATCCTTTTGTAAAGATGGACAGAAATTGGCATGGTGGGTGGGACTTTTTGAAGTGGGATATTTGAAATTAGACAGACTCAGATTAAAATGCTGGCTGAGCAATGTCCCCAAGTCTGCTAAACTTTTGTCACTTTGGCTTTCTTGTCTATGAACATGTGGATAAATCGTGTTTATCTTCAGAATTTTAGTTAGCATTTGAAAGACAATGTCTATGGAAAAGCCAAGTATATGGTATATGTTTAATAAATGGACTAAATAAATGGAATTTACCTTCTATTTAAACAATTTGTACAAATATCCTATATGATGGCAATGGGGAACATAAGTTTGTTTTGAAGATTAAAACATGTATGTGTATGTACATGTTGAGAATAGATCCTCAGACCTACATGGGTGTTAGCTAAAATAAGTATTTAAATTCTATCATTAAAATAAAAATACATTTGATAATAAGATATAAATAATACATTATAAATTTTAGAGGCTTAAAGATATAACTTGCAGTATGAGTTATGTGACAACATTAATAATGATGGGAACATTTCTAAATTTCTTTTCCTAAAAATAGAAAATTGAATGAATTTTCCTCCAAAATGGAAACTTTAGAATTAAACTGGAAGGATTTTAGAAATGTCACATTCCTGCCCTAAGGCTTCTTTTGAACCAGGTCGATAGTTTTAGAGATTCATAAGTAGATGTGGAATTTACATGATGGTATAAAAATTCAAAATGGTGATTGGGCACAGATGATTCTGTGCAGACCTCTGAATTTTTGTCATTTGTGATGGTGACATTTTTTAAGTGACATCCCTGTAAATACTGAATAATAATACGTTCCAGACAGAGCCCTCAGGGGACAGGAGAAGGGAATGAGAATGGAGCAGAATTAAAAGTGACAAGAATGAGAGACGACATGTAAGATAAATAGCAACTGTGGCTCCATCAGGCAAGCCCTGGCTGCAGAACATTCAGATGATTGGATGATTGATGGACTCAGCTGGGAAGGAAATGTCCAGTAATGTAAGAGCAGATCAGTATTGAGAGATAAATCATCCTGCAATCGTATCTTGCTATCTTAACACTAATGAGGTTGAAAAACAGCACAGTTTTGAGAGAGGTCCTAAGATAATTGTTTCCTAACAACCTATTCAGTGTATTGGCAAGAAAGTTAAATCAAACTCAGGAAAGCATTGCAATGGCACTGGTCTAAGGACCAAGCGAGCAACAGACTTTCACCATTGAACTGGAATTTCAGCAGTTCTTGGGCTACTTGCTAGTCTAAAGGTGAGAGAGCCTATTGTGGTTACAGACAGAATTCACACCCTGATGTCAAATTGCCATCTCACTCTCCTGCCTTCCTCTTGGATTTTCACTGGTAATCCCCAGAGGAACATCCTGGCTGTAACCCATAGTAGATCTTCTAGGACTTTTAAAAATCTTCTTTTTAAAGAATACTAAAGGTAATTAACTTGAGTGAGCATTTATGTATGAAGGAGAAAGTAGAATAAAGGGGAATAATGCCATTCATTAGATGCTTGCTATGTGTGGTGGTGGTTGTTAGGTGCCGTCAAGTTGGTATCTGACTTACAGCGATCCTTTGTCAGTGGTTCTCTGCTATTCATAGGTTTTTCAATGGCAGATTGGTTTTTGGGAGTGAGTTGCTGGGTCCTTCTCCCACTATGTGTGGTAGACAGTGTCAAATATGTACAGTAGCTTCAAGAACCCCAAAGAATGCTATAAGGAGGATCAACCATGACCTGAATGGGAGAAACCACCTTAAGACAAAATTGTAGAAGAAATCTTATGAGCACATGGGTTCTCTGTTCCTGACTGTGCTCACACAGGAATCAGGAGAGCCTTAGTTCAAGTGGGAGGAGATAACGTCAGACAAGAGGCCTCCTGAGGCTCTTCTAAGCACAAGATTCTGTGGGTTATGTGACCTTCTGACATGGCTGTTTGTTCCAACAACTTAAGTGCTGTTCAGACACATGGAGGTGATTTTTTTTTATTGGACATTTTTAATGTACACCTTAATGTGATTCATTCTGACATGCTTTTCATTATGGCATTTACATATATGCATTTTGATGTACATTATTCATATAGGTTCCCCGTTACCCTCTTGTATGTCAATATAAATGGTCTAGAAAATGCATGCAATTGTTCTGACAAGATAATAACAAAGTTCGCTACAGGAAAAATTTCTATTTTAAACAGAACTGGGACTCAGGTACATATAGAAAATTATTACCTAGTAAATGATAGAGAAGACTTAGTTGGGGAGGGTGTGGGGGGGAGACATACAAGGTGGAGGTGATCTTGATGACACCTTCTATTTTAATCTGGGTGACTGTGTAGGGGTTAGCTAAAAAACTGGTCTGACAGGTCTTGGAGCTAAAGGACGTGGAACTACCTTCTCATGACATATTCTCTTTGATTTGCATGGCATTTTTGGTATTTTGAGATTTTTTTTTTAAATATCCTGGAATTTCATAGGTACATAGTAGATATTCTTTCTGTATATATGTTTTTAGGTACATTATACATAATCTACATATTTTTGTTGTTGCTAGGTGCTGTCAAGTTGGGTCCAACTCATAGTGACCCTATGTATGACAGAATGAAATACTCTCTGGCACTGTGCCATCCCCAGGACTGTCATTGAGTCTCTGCTAGTCATAGAGTTTTCAATGGCAGATTGTTTCAGGAATGTTTTGGGAGTGTGTTGCAGGTCATTTTTCTATTTTTGTGGTGCTGGGGATAGAACCCAGGGCCTCAGCATAGAGCAGCACTCTAACAACTAAGCTAAACCCCAACCCAATCTACATATGTTGTTGTTGTTGTCAGGTGCCATCAACTCATGTCTGCCTCATAGTGACCCTCATAGAGTTTCGGATGGCTGATTGTTTCAGGATTCGGGAGTGGATTGCCACTTCCTTCTTGCATTTTTGTAGCATTGAGAATTGAACCTAGGACCTCAGAGACTGCAAAGCAGTGCTCCTCCAACTGAGCTAAATCCCAGCCCCAATCTACATATAAATAATATATAATATTTATATATGGATGGATATTATTGTACAAATCCATCCTTACATTATGCACAATCCTGTTAGTATTTATTTAAAATGCAAAGATAGATTTATAAAAGGAAATCCATGTATATATAATATAAGGACATATAAATATAAGAAATATCAAGTTTATCCTCACAGGACCCTGGGAAGTATGTTTTCTTCCCATTTTACAGATAAAGCTATTAAAGTTCAAGAAAAGACTGGGCGCTATGGCATACACCTGTAATCACAGCTACTTTGGAGGCTGAAGTAGGAGAGTTGTGAGTTTGAGGCCAGAGGCAGCCTGTGCAACTTAGTGAGACCCTGTCTCAAAATAAAAAATGAAAAATGGAGCTTAGAGTACAGATCAGTGGTAGGACAGTTGCCTAATAGGCACACTCCCTAAATTTAACTTCCCAGTATTACAGAAAGAAAAAAGTTCAAAAAAAGTTAGGTATTTCTCCAAGTTAGAGTTAGAACTGGGATCAGGTGCTGTTCCTCTCCACCTCCCATCCTTTGATT
The DNA here is from genome assembly GCA_007922755.1 of Pedetes capensis. Lineage (NCBI taxonomy): Eukaryota > Metazoa > Chordata > Mammalia > Rodentia > Pedetidae > Pedetes > Pedetes capensis. Next base: position 85,842 of record VMDO01006905.1, read on the forward strand.
CCTTTGCTCATAATTCTTCCAAAGATGTGACTGCTCATATAGTGAGTATATTCTTCTTCATTCCTTCTGCAGTCTTACCCATGACATAAAACCACTTAATGGCAACAAAAATCTGTTTCTCCTGAGATAATATGAGGTCATCACTCTGTTTAATAGCTGAAGTAGTCCAGCTGGATATAATTTTCAGCTGTTTCTTCCCAAAATAGACTCTAGGGTTCTCTGTCAGTTTTTGGATGGTACTTTTTGGTGCTTGGCTAAGTTTATCCAAGCCCAGAGGCAAAGAACTCTGACACTGAATTGAAAGGAGTGTCTTCAGTTTAGATGAGCCCATAGTGACTGTCAGGAATCTAACAGTTTTTAGCTTAGTGTTATTTTTACTAGTGGACACATTTGAAAGAGCTCCCTCTATTTTTGCTGTTGTTAGGTGCTGTTGAGTCAGGTCTGACTCATAGCAACCCTTACAGGGTTTTCAACAGCTGATTGTTTTGGGATTGCCTCGGGAGTGGATTGCCACATCCTTCTCCCATTTTTGTGGTGCTGGGAATCAAACTCAGGACCTCAGAGACCACAGAGGGGCGCTCTACCAACTGAGCTAAATCCCAGCCCTCTATTTTTATAGCCCCTTTAAAACCCATCTGAATCCTAAAAGGAAGTTAAATTCACCTTAGATTACTAGAGCTGAAGGTAATCCTTAGAGATAGTCTAATTTTGCATCTTTAGGCCTCAGTTGTCTAATTTTGCACCTTTACCCCACAGATGTGGAAACTGAGGCCTAAAGATATTCAAAGAATTATCAAAAATCACCCAGAAATTGTCAAAAGTCAAATTTCTGTTTGCCAAACTTTCCCAGTTTTAAACTAAAGGTCCTATGTCCTGAGAAACTCTTTAGTTCTGGGCAAACTGGTATGGCCAATCATTTTCTTTTGAGCTTCTCTAATATGTCAATTACTTATTTCACTGGCCTATATGAAAATTAGATAGAATTGGAGGGGAATTGCATACTGCAGTTATTGCTAGCATTCTAGCACCTGGACAGACAGACCCCAAGTGTTCTGTTTGGATTGTTTCACAGGATGCAAACATATAAGGAACATTTGCTGAATTAATGAGTGAATGAATGTGGCCACTTGAAAAAGGCATCATCCCCAGTCCATTTATCTCAATGTCACTGTAATTCCAATCTAGAGAGTATTAATGATTTTCTGTTTTTCACCTGCCCAGGTTTTGTTCTTGGCTGACAGACTAAGAATAAGCTACATGTAACCCACGGGACTGGTGTTTTGTAGATGGTCCTTCCCAAGATGCTTTGCACAATGTTTTTGAATCATCTTGCTAATATTTCAGGAAAAGTGGCAAAAAGAAGGGAAAGAAAAGCTATCATAATGAGAAATGACAGAAGGCAATTCCCTCATAGGGGTTGTCAGGGAAAGAATTGTTGAATAATTCAAATAACAGATTTACTTATTTCTAAGCCATTTTCTACCCCAGCTTTAAAAAATATTTGCAGAAAAGTTCTGGGCTAAGAATTATCTAAGACTTGATTTCATTGCTTCCAAGGGATCAGTAGAAGGGGCTAACTCTTTTAGGTGGCTTGGGGAAATCACTATGCTTTGAGGTGGCTAACAGAATTTCCTGGGTTGGCAGACCCTGGTGGCTTCTTTCTTGTCCCTGAAAATGTAGTTAAGGCTAGCACCTCATGGGTCTCTGGGATCAAAACATACTGAGCTCTCAAGGGTTATTAGCATTTTAGTCTATTGTTCAATTCCTTTGTTTTTTGGCAGCTGTATCTGGACATGGGAAGGGGTACGAACTGCTGATGAAACTCAATGTAGGTTATGAGTCCAGGTGAAACCAGTTTGGCTCTTTATAGGGAGTTTCTGTAAAAGTTTAAAGGTCATAAGTGGTGAAAATTATATTTTTGGATAATCTGTGAAATCCACTTATCCATATTATCCCCGGCCTTGTTATCACAGGTCACTGAGAGTTGGCTATACTTGTTCCTTATCTTCCCCAAGAGGACTAGAGGAGGATTTATTATCGATTGCCACTAAAGCCTTGGCTATACATGCATCAATTTGCCCAGCAACCTCACATATGCTTGGGGACCTCCTTGAGTGATGCTTCTGTCAGGGGTGTCCCGTAAATTCTAACTATTACAGATATTGCTTCACATTTGATAAGTTTTTTTCTTTTGTTTTGGGTTAGTTTTATAAGAATTATATTTTTATCCATAAAATTCTTCAGGGATGTAAAAGTGGTATAAATTCATCCTTAACAAATAAAAAAACTAAGCAAGAGAGAAATGAAGTGATTCTCTAGAAGTCATTCCTGAAATCCAGGTCTCCCATCACTCAGCCCTGTGTATGAAGTTTTACAGGAATTAAAACATTCACCTTTTCACACTATTTGCAAATGCCTCTAGTATTACTGATTAAATGGTAACCTTTTGAGAAGATGGGTCAGCTGAAAACTCTTGCTTTGTGAGAAGTTCTTGCAAAAGAAGTCCATCAAATTTAAACCACAACGAGCTTATGTTGAACCTGAGAAAGAAAAGTCTACACAAATTAAGCTGAAGAGGAGTTTGTGTGTACTTAGCACTTTTATATGCTAGTCACTATGGTAAAATCTCCTGCATATTATCTCCATTAAGCTTGTAAGGTGTTTGTTCTAGAGCTTGTTTGTTTTAAGATAGCTAGGGGAACATATGGAATGTCTCAGACAGAACATGTCTGCTAAAGTACAAGGTACTGTAACCTGCTTGGACTGAGTACACATACATATTTGTACAAATATATGCATATTCAAGCAATAAGCTGATTCAAGTAAAATTCAATAGATATTATTTAGGAGTCATTATTCTGGCATGAAATGAAATATAATCTCCTTATTTAAAGAGTTTGTGGTTCAATGAAGGAAACAGAACACTAATACACAGGTAAAATGACAATGAAGTATTACATATATAGAAATAGTCCACAAGAGTCTAGGTTTCCCAAGGGCAATAGCCATGATTCATTGTTATTGTTGTTATTAGGTGCCGTCGAGTCGTGTCTGACTCATAGCGACCCTCATAGGGTTTTCAATGGCAGATTGTTTTCGGGATTGCCTTGGGAGTGGTTTGCCACGTCCTTCTCCCATTTTTGTGGTGCTGGGAATCAAACTCGGGACCTCAGAGACGGCAGAGCGGTGCTCTACCAACTGAGCTAAATCCCAGCCCATCCCATGATTCATTAGTTATGGCCATATTCCTAAAATTTAGTTATTTTTAGAGATTTGATGAGGGGAAAAATAAAGGACCATATGCATCATATTGGTGTTCTTGGGAAGCATGTAGGAAAGAGAATGAAACTGTCCTAAAAGGGTTGTGGGTGTATGTTGGATAGCTTGTCTGTTGCTGTGGCAGAAAACCTGACAGAAACAATCTTATGGGAGGAAGGATTTATTGGGGCTCATAGTTAGAGGATTTCAATTCATAGCTTCAGGGCAGGCATGATGATGGGGCAAGCTTGGTGGTCCAGGCCTATGGCACAGAACCAGTGATCAGGAACAATAGAGAGCTACTGGAACTGTGGATCTGGGTAAAATCTCCAAAGTCCCAGCCCCAGTGACTTGCTTCCACAAAGCTTGATCACATCTCCCAAAGTTCCATAGCCTCCACAAACAACACCATCACCTGGGAACCAGCTGTTCAAATGCATGACCTCTGGGGGATATGTGGGTTTAAACTATTGTAGAAGATGATATTTGAGCATCATATTCAAAGATAAGCAAGATTTCAACATACTGAGTTTGTTATTCCTGGCAGGGAAATGAGCAGTGGAAGTATACTCAAGGGCATGAAGCATTTGGGAATTTAGGTGGTGACAAATAATAGAGCTTCTGGGTGGACTCTAGGAGGCTGGAAGGGAGATGGGGGCAGTTTGAGAGATGAAGCTAAGGAGGTAGGAAGTACTAAGCTAAGACTTTATCCTGTTCCACAGGGAGTCATTATGTATTTTTAAGCAGAAAATCTCCAGTTCCTGCTTTGGTAAAGTTCTCTCTTGTGTCTGTGGATAGGAGAGTCTGGGAGTGGGCAGGATCTGGGATCAGGCCAACCACTTGCCCTCTTAAGAAGTAAAGAGATCCTTAGCTGCCTTTTCAGCAGTAATAGGAGTGGAGGTTGGGGAATAGACTTGGGAATCATTAGAGAGGTAGATGGTTGATTTGCTGACTCATTGGATGTAAGTGGGGAGAAGAAAGTGAAACACTCTACTAATGGTTTCTAGCCAGGCATGGAGAAGAGATATCAAAATTGTACATTTACATAGTCTACAGCTTGCTGAAAAAAACCAACAATGTAAAACTCTGTTAACTGGATAGAAAATTCTTAAATTAGAAGTGCAATTTAATTTCCAAATTTATAAGGACTTTTTCTCTATGCTACCTTTGGTTTCTATTAGTATGTATCTTAAAAGGTCAAGATGATGGCTGTTTTCATTCTCTGAAGAAAATAGAGAAGATGGTAATTTTTGCTTTGGCATTCATATAGTTTAGGCATGCCTCGTAACTAGCTTTTAGGGCTTCAATAAGTAACGCAGTGACCAGAAGCTCCAAAATGGGATTTAGAAGTTTCTAAATGATACCCAATTAAAAAATGTTCCAGGCAAAAAAGCAGCAAACCTTGCTTTGTAATCATCACATTTCCAGAAGATGGAGAGAAAGCTGAAACTCCAGGCTGAAGCTAACGCTGAAGGCGTTCATCTGCAGCTGTAATTACTGACAAGCAAACTATAACCCAGAATTAGGATTATTGGTAATCACATCATATGGCAGAGGCTATGATGGGTTCCTGGGTTTCTGTCAAGCATTTTGCTTGAGGCATATAGATATATAGTGTTTTCAAACTTATAAAATTCAGCACAAGAGAGTAGACTAGGGAAGGAATTGCCTCAATGAGCTACCTGAAAATATAAAATTAAATTCATCTTTAGACTACTTGACAATTCTGCTTTTTAACCATTCAGGTTACACTGAGTAAAAAAAAAAACAGAGTCGTAAAGAGTGAGGACTAACTTTAGAGTTAACTTGTTTTAGTCTTTTTACTGAGGAAACTGATTTTGAGAGAAGGTAAAACACCCATGGCTACGTAGCTGGTCAATAATAAGCTGGACCGAAGAAGTAGTCATTCTAGATTGGACAAGAGGCCTCCTCCAAAGTGTTCTATCTAATTTCAATTTGTTGATTGTATGAAATATACTTAATATGTGTGTGATGCCTGCTGGTTTAATTTTTTTAATTGTAAAAAAGCACTAAAAATGAGGTATACCCTCTTATTTTATTATTTATTTTTTGTGGTACTGGGGGTTGAACCCAGGGCCTTGCCCTTGCATGCTTTGCAAGTACTGTACCACTAAGCTGTACCCCTAGCCCATTTTTTAACTTTCTGAGACAGGGTCTTGCTAAATTATGCAGACTATTTCTGGTCTCGAACTTGTATTCTTCCTGCCTCCGCCTCCTGAGTCACTTAGATTACAGGCATGTGCCACTGCACCTGGCTAAATTTTTAGTGTGCAATATAGAATTAACTATATAAACATTGTTGTACAGCAGACCTCTGGAACTTTTTTATCTTGCATGATTGAAACTCTATTATTAAACCATGACACTCCATTTCCCTTTCCCACAGTCCATAGCAACCACCATTCAGTTTCTAGTAGTTCTATTAAATACTTCATATAAGTGGATTATGCCTACAGCCATACCACTGTGGCACTCAGTCCCGTCAGATCTCGGAAACTAAGCAGGGTGGGTCCTGGTTAGTACTTGGATGGGAGATTGCCTGGGAACACCGGGGGGGCTGTAGGCTTGGGAGAAGGACCTGGCAACCCACTTCCCCCTCAATCAGCCATTGACAACCCTATGAATAGCAGACAAGCACTGTTTTGCCTGTTGTATGCGGGGTTGCTATGAGTGGAATACCTACTCGATGGCACCTAACAACAACATAAGTGGAATAACATAGTATTTGTCCTGCCCTGACTGGTTTATTTCACTTAGAATAATGTTGTCAAGGTACATCCATGCTGTAACAAATGACAAGATTTCCTTTTTCTTTTTTTAAACATTTTATTTATTTTTCTTGATTTAAAATTTTTATTTTATGGTGCAAGGAATGGAGGCCAGAGGTTGCATACATGCTAGGCAATTACTCTTCCAACGAGAACCCCCTCACTTTTTAAATTTTTTATTTTGAGACAGGGTTTTGCTGAATTGCCTGGACTGGTCTCAAACCTGCTGTGTGGACAAGGCTGGCCTCAAACGTGTGCATTCTCCTGTCTCAGCCTCTCAAGTAGCTAGGATTACAGGCATGTGCCACCACACCAGGCTTCCTTCTTTTTAAAGACTGAATAATATTCCATTATATGCATATGCCTCATTTTCTTTATCCATTCCTCTATGGTGGATATTTATGTTGTTTCTGCCTCTTGGCTATCATAAATAATGCTTCAATGAACATGGAAAGGCAAATATCTCTTTGAGATCTTGTTTTTAATTCTTTTGGATAAATTCCTGGAAATGATATAGAGGGACCATATGGTATTATTTTTTCTTCAGTTTTTGGAGGAACTTCTGTATCATTTTGTGTAGTGGATGCTTCATTTTACAATCTTACTGACAGTGTACAAGAGTTCCAATTTCTTCACATGTTCACCAAAATCTGAAATTTTCTGGTGTTCTCAAATTTTATAATGGCCATCCTAATAGGTATGAGATGATATCTCACTGTCATTTTGATTTGTATTTCTCCAATGACTAATGATGTGGACCATCTTTTCAGAAAGATGGCCATTTGTATGTCTTTTTAGAAAAAAAGTCTATGTAATAAGCCCTTTGTCCATTTTTTAAGTAGGTGTTTTTTTTTTATTGTTTCATTTTGTTCATGTTATGGGAGGTCCTTATATATTTTTGAAATTAATCCCATGTCAGACATATAGTTTGCAAATATTTTATCCCATTCCACAGGCTGCCTTTTCATTCTGTTGATTGCTTCCTATTCTGTGCAGAATTGTTTAGCTCAAAGTAGTCCAACTCATTTCACTGCCTGTGCTTATTATATCATAGATGAGAAATCATTGCCAAGACCAATGTTATGAAGATTTACCCCTAAGTTTTCAATTAGGAGTTTTAACATTTTAGGTATTATGTTTAAATCTTTAATCCATTTTGAGTTGATTTGTGTGTGTGGTGGTGGTGAGAAATACAGATCCAATTTCACTTTCTCACAAGGGAATATATAATTTTTCCAACACTACTTGTTGAACATATTATCCTTTCCTCATTGTGCATTCTTGGTGTCTTATTAAAGATCAGTTGACTTCATATGCATGGGTTTGTTTCTGGATTATTTCCTGTTTCCTTATGTTGTCATGTTAGTAGCATATTGTTTTAATTACTGTAGTTTTATAATATAAGTGGAGATTAGGAAGTATGTGGTCTTGTTGTTTCTTAAAGTTATTTGGTACTTTGTGTTTCCATATGAATTTTAGGATAATTTTTTCAAAATGCATTAAGGATTTTGATAAGGATCATATTGAATCTGTATATCACTTTGGTAGGTGTGCACATTTTAACAACATTGACACATTGAATCCATGAACACAGGATGTTTTTCTGTTTAGCCGTGTATTGTTTAATTTCTTTCAGTAATTTTTAATAGTCTCCCATGTGGAAGTTCTTTTGCCAACTTGGTTTAGTTTATCCCTAAATATGTTATTCTTTTTTATGCTATCATAAATGAGATTGTTTTTATGAATAGGAACATAGCTAATTTTTACATGTCAATTTTTATTGCCAGCACTTCAGTGAATTTTAACAAATTAGTTTTAATAGTTCTTTTAAAGAAACTAAAAAACATTAAATTTTCTACATGTAGGATCCTCACATATGTCTGTCAGTATGTCTGTCAGTATTGTGGGGCTTTGCATGTTGCTGTGATGCTGAGAGCTATGCCACTGGTATTACAGATACCAGCAGGTCACGCATGATGGACAGGTTTCAGTTGAGCTTCCAGACTTAGACCAACTAGGGAGAAGGGCATGGATAACTCCCAAAGCAATTAGCCATGGAAAATCTATGAATAATAGAGAAACACTGTCAGACATAGTGCCAGAAAATGAGCCCCTAGTTTGGAAGCCACTCAAAAGACGACGGAGGAAGAATTGCCTCTCAAAGTAGAGTCTACCTTAATGTAGGGAATGGAGTAATGTCCCAGGGACCTCAACTTGCTGATGTGGCATGACTCAAAATGAGAAATAACAACTGTAAATGTCCATTAATAATTGGAATGTGGAATGTATGTAGTATGAATCTAGGAAAATTAGAAATTGCCAAAGGGGAAATGAAGCATCAACATTCTAGGAACCAGTGAATTAAAATGGACTGGCATGGGCCATTTTGAATCAGATAATCATACAGTTTACTATGCTGGACATGATAGACTAAAGAGAAATGAGGTTGCACTCATGATCAGAAAGACATCTCAAGGCCTATCCTTAAGTACAATGCTGTCTGTAATAGAATAATATTCAAAACCTGGTTAATATGACTGCTATTCAAATTTATGCACCCATTACTAAGGCCACGGATGAAGATAGCGAAGATTTTTTTACAAATATTTCTGCAACTTGAAATTGATTGAATGTGCAATAAGGATATACTGATAATTAGTGGAAATGCAAAAGTTGGAAACAAAGAACAAGGCTCAGTAGTTGGAAAATACATCCTTGGTGACAGAAATGATGCTGGAGATCATATGACAGAATTTTGTCAGACCCATGACATTTTCATTGCAAATACATTTTTTTCACCAACAAAAATGGTGACTATACACATGGAAGTCACTAGAGAGAATATACAGGAACAAAATTGGGTACATTTATAGAAAGAAGCACTGGAAAAGCTCAAAATCAATTGTCAAAACAAAACCATGTGCTGATTGTGGATCAGATCATCAAGTGCTCATATGTAGGTTCAAACTGAAACTGAAGAAAATTAGAACAGGTGTATGAGAGCTAAGATATGACCTCGAGTATGTCCCACCAGAGTTCAGAGACCACTTCAAGAAGAATTTTGATGTATTAGACACTAATGATTGAAGATCAGACAAGTTGTGGCATGACATCAAAGACATCATTCATGAGGAAAGCAAAAGGTTATTAAAAAGTCAGGGAAAAAAAGACCAAATTACATATCAAAAGAGACTCTGAAATGTGTCTTTGAATGTTAAGCAACTAAAGTAAAAGGAAGACACGGTGAAGTTAAGGAACTAAACAGAAGATTTCAAAAGGCAGCTCAAGAAGAAAAAATCAAATACTATAATCACATGTACAAAGAGCTAGAGATAGAAAACCAAAAGGGAAGAACATGTTCTTGTTGGCACCTAACAGCAACATGATTGGATACACATGAGGTGTACATAGGGGAAAGAAGCCAGGCTCAAAAAGTTTAAACTATGGGAAATTGTTGATGATCCTAATCACAGTTGATTTTCTACTCTTTAGTACTTACAACTATAGTGTACAGGGATGCTGAGTCTGAAGAAGAGAAGGCGTGGTGAAGGGCTTGAGATATTTGAGGGACCTATTTGTGGGAGAAGAGGGGGAATTGTTCTGTGAATTCCAAAGTTTTTTTTTAATTGTACATTTTTAATGTACACCTTAATGTGATTCATTCTGACATGCTTTTCATTGTGGCATTTACATATATGCATTTTGATGTAAATTATTAATATAGGTTCCCCCTTATCCTCTTGTATGCTCCCCTCTCACCCTCCCCATCTAAGTCTTCTCTATCATTTACTTGGTAATATTTTTCTATATGTCCTTGGGTTCCAGTTCTGTTTAAGATAGAAACTTTTCCTGTAGTGAACTTTGTTTTTATCTTGTCAGAACAATTGCATGCATTTTCTAGACCATTTATATTGACACCATTCTTAGCTTTTTTTTTTCATTTTATTTTGATCCGACCTTTGA